>JASAND010004398.1:0-25610 GCA_030248195.1 Trissonchulus latispiculum
CTCGAAAGCTGCAAATACTATATAAAGGAAATAAGTTTTGGAATGTTGTCATTTGTTGGTTCATTCCATACGTGGTAAGTGGTTCTGTACAGTTGCTCAAGATAAAACTAATCGCTAATTCTCAGATTGCTGAAATTTCCACAAACAAATTAAAATAAGTTGGTTCACGACACCTTAACTGAAATGGACATTTTGCACTAAACCAAGGTTGCGAAATTGACATAAACAGATGTATGTATTGCTTGCTAGTTGGTCAGTTTTATGTTCAAATATTAAAAACCAGTACATTTGTGTATGGTATTTTCTTATAGAAAATGGAATTTTCCTGTGATATTTGTGATATGGTGTTCAAATCAAACCGAAATCTAAAGCGACATATTGACACTGTTCATAGGAAGGATCGACTTGAATGTGGGCAGTGTGGTCGCTTGGTATCTCGACTGGATGCATTGAAGCGCCATGCAAGAATTCATCACAGCGAAATATCTACGGGCAGAGGTTATCCAACCTCTGGCGAAGAAGTTGGCTCTACCTAATGACTCAAGCGGAAGACAGCTAGTTCCTAATGAGGGATTAGATCAAAATATCGGCGCAGAAGTGATCACAAAATTGGACGCAGATACATCAGTAGAAGCAGTGAATCAATATGATGTGGCTCCGCTGAAACAATCATTTAATGGTTGGTTGCGTGGGCATCAAATCAAGCCAAAATACTTTGTCGCTGATCCTCATATCTTCTTCAATGATTGTCGCGCTCGGTTAACAGAACTGCTTGAGCAAGTGTGCGCAACTCAGACTGGGCATTAAATTTTGGCTTTGCTTACAGAGTCGGTTATACAGGATCAAAAGGGCAGAAGAAAGTATCGAATCACACTTTTGCTGCAAAGCTAAGGATATTCAGTTAGCATCATATCTTTATCAGGAGATGGCTGTAGCAGAGCAGGAAATCCATACAGAAACTTGGAAACGTTTATTCAGCTGGGATCAGACTGGGCGGTGGATGAAGTGCTGCACCTGGACATTGCCTGTTGCAGCTCTTAAGCTTACTTCGGGCTCTTCTTATCACAAATTGCCTACTTGGATTGAAGCAAAGCAAGTAGTTATCAATGTTAAGAACGAAGATAACAAGTGCTTTAGCCTGTGTTCTCAGCTATTTATCCTGTAAAACGTAAAAATAATCCGAATTGTGTTAGCAAATATGTATCATATGCGAGCATGAACTGAATGTGACAGGATTTGAGATGCCCATGAATGCTTAAAATGATTCCAAACTTTGAACAGCTCAATAATCTTTCCATAAACGTTTTCGGCTTAGAGAAAGCGAACATTTTCTGTCTTTTTTCCACATTTCCAAGCGTAGCAGGGATGAAACATATGGATTTGCTATTATACAAAGGTCACTACTCTTGGATCAAGCATCTCGACCGTTTGTTGAGCGAGATCGGGGAAACATGATGGAAAGAAACACTATTGCCGTCGATGTCTGCTGCCTCGAGTCCAGTGAACAGAAAACTGAAGTGATCATCAAGACCGATGTTGGAAAATAATCCAGCAAAGATTGTTATGCCTGAGGATGACGAGCTCACGTTCAAAAATTACCAGTCATTGGAGAGCGCCTTTGTCGTTTACGCGGATTTTGAATGCCTTACAGAGAAAGTGGATACGCAACTGATCGTGCAAAATCGTCAAAAACAACATACCAACTCCATAGCGCACCTTGGGAGATTTGACCGCATCAAGGTGATTCAATGCTGTGGAGCTTTTATCACTAAAGCCTATGGAAGACATATGGTTTACCGTGGAAGCGATTGTGATTGAGAAATTTTTGGATGAGTTAATTGAAATTGCGGAGAATCACAGTGCTGATCTTAATAAGCCAATCCTGTCCTCTACGAAGCGAAGAAAATTCATTCAACACCGCAGTGAACTTGTCACATTTGTGAAAAGCCACTTCATATGGATAGCGGTAAGATCGATTACGTCATCTTTGTGGACAATACAGAGGGTCCTGCTCAGAAACAAATGCAACCAGTTATAGCACTTAACTAGAGACGTCACTGTGATCTTTCATAACCTTCGGCGATATGATAGCCATATCATAATGCAACAGATTGAAAGTACATCTAACCCAAGAAATCTTAATCTCAATGCAGTTGCGCATGCTTTATGAAGACTATCTGTCGTTTTCTCTGAGGAAAACAGTTCGATTAGAGGTCTAACGTGGATACGAGTCTGAAGAAGAGACGATCACATGTGATTATGGCAGAGAACGTACTCAAATGGAGGATCAGGTTTTATTGTGACAGTTATCAATTTGCTGACATCTTCTCTGGATGCACTGGTAATGAACCTGCAGTCAAATCAATCATCTATGACATCTTCTGTTTTTCCTGATTAAATCGGGTCTATGACTGCATAGTTCGCAAAGGTGTTTATCCTTATGATTATATGGATTCTCGGAAGCGATTTGATGACGATAAACTTCCTCCTAAATCAGTGCGTTCTACAACCAATTGATGAATCCCGCCATTTTGTACAGACAGGGATTATGGATCATGCAGCCAATGTTTGGAAGAGCTTCAATGTCCGAACTTCTTGGTGAATATCATGACTATTTCTTTTTAACTGATATTTTATTACTGTTCGAGTGTTTTTGAGAATTTGAAGCTTTATCTTCATCATTATGGCTTGGATCGGTCCATTACATTACATTGCCAAGTTTTGGATGCGGTGGATGCTTGCCTTAAGTTGAGTGGAGTGAGCCTGGAACTGCATTGTCAACCAGTACATGTTTTTGAGCAGGTTGTCGCGGCGGTGTAGCGATGATTTCTCATCGTTATGCTACGAAGCAAATAACCCTTATTAGGTGTGTATATGTATAGCTCTTTACCTAAGTCATGTATCTTATATCTTATTGCTAGCGAATCTGTACGGATAGGCTGTGAGTCTAAAACTGCCGTGCTCCAAATTTCCGCTGGCTTTCTCAAATCGAAATTGACAAAATTGATTGGGAGGGTGTAAATGAGGAGGGAGAGGAGGGATATGTTTTGGAAGTTGACTTGGGGTACCCAAACGAACTTCATAATCTGCATAATGCCTATCCTTTGGCTCTGAAAAGTTGTGTATATCTAATGATATGTTGTCACCTTATTGTAAATCAATGCAAACACATCTTGGTATTAAAATTGGTATGGTGCACAAGCTGGTGCCTAATCTTTCAAATAAACAAAAATATATTATTCACTTTCGGAACCTAAAATTATATTTATCACTGGGCCTGAAATTACAGTATGTGCACCGTGTCTTGGCGTTTCGTCAGTCTGCCTGGATGCACAAATATATCAGTTTCAATACTGAGATGCGTAAAGCTGCTAATACTGATTTTGAGAAAAACTTGTTTAAATTGTTAAATAACTCTGTTTTCGGTAAAACTATGGAAAATGTTCGTCGTTATGTAAATGTGGAGTTAGTGCATGAGCAATCTCGGTTTCGCAAACTAGTTGCTAATCCTCGTTTTGAGCGGGCAACTGCTTTTAATGAGGATTTGGTTGCTGTTTGCATGAGCCGGGCGACTGTTGAGCTCAATAAGCCTATATATGTGGGCTTTAGTGTGCTTGATCTGTCTAAATTGCTCATGTACAATTTTCACTATAATCATGTTATTGCTAAATATGGTTTTGCTGTAAAATTGCTTTTTACTGACACTGATAGCCTTTGCTATTTAATTGAATGTGATGATGTATACAATGACATGTCAACTAATAGTGACTTGTTTGATTTTAGTGACTATCCAAGAGATCATCCTTTGTATTCCTCAAAAAACAAAAAACAAATTGGTAAGATGAAGGATGAGACCTCGGGTAGTCCTATCAGTGAATTTTGCGGCCTACGTGCTAAGATGTATAGTTTTGTATGTAATGGTGTGGACACTAAACGTGCTAAAGGTGTTACCAAATGTGTTGTTAAGAATACTCTATGTCATGAGAATTTTGTCGATTGTTTGGTCAGAAGGACTCATCGTCGAGATATAATGAATATGATTGAAAGCGATAAGCATCAAATTTACTCTACCAAAACTAATAAAATAAGCTTATCAGCTTTTGATGATAAACGTTATATTCTCGATGATGGAATATCATCGTATGCTTACGGACATCATGCTATTGTATAATATGTATATATATTGTTGTATGTGTATGTATCGTAATTACTTCAATAAATAAATCCACCTGATGTCGCTTTGTGTCGTAAGTAGTTAGCTTAACCATAATAGGAATCTAAAACAGTGAGTGTAGTGTGATAAAATGACAGCAGACTGTATACAAACTGTCAGAATATAACAAATTCAAAGTTTCTCTCCCTTAAACTTATTGATGCCACAGCAATTTACGCGTATTTCGAAATTTTGATAATAAATTTAAGACATACAATTTGTTATTTGTTAACTTAATGCAGCTAAATTTTCCCATTAATACAAGCAAACTATATTATAATTAAATTTTAAGCTGATACAGAAAACCAAAACAAGTTGTAATCAGGCAAAAAATAAGTGATAGTACATGTTTAATGAATAGTGTGAGCATTTTGTTAGATGTTATAATGCGCCCACATATGCCCACTGTGGGCACAGGCTGAACTGTCATTTTCCTTACTACTAAAAATAAAAATTTTCCGAGAAGAGTTCCTTGTTTTATCTAGTTAATGCATTAAACAGTATATAAGGATCCATAATTAAACAGTATACGAGACACGATTATAGATATAACCAAAATGCAATATATATGTTAAACTTTACACTGGCTCTCTAAGTAAATGATGTCCGTACGTTAAAGTAAATCTTTTAAAATTAAAACTCGTAAGCCTGACGAAAACAAGAAGCCAGCAGAAAATATTTTAAATTCAGATTAACTTGAATAATTCCAATATATACAATATAGAATACAGGGTGATTGGTTGAGGGAAATTTTAAGCGAAGCAATGGCGATTCTGCGAGTTCTGAACAAACAAACAAACAAGGAAGACAACCACAACCAACGTTTTAAATTAATATGTTTCTAAACAAACTAAACTTACTTTGCAAACTAAATTTTTATAAAGAAATAATGAAAAACGCCTGCCCGCAGTCACTAAGGCAAAGCAACTAGGCAGGAGCTCCAGAAATTAGTTCTCTCTGGGAAGAGCGCCCATAGGCTCTCTCCTGTTCGGACTGGCTTTGCCTTAGCGACTGCAGGCAGGCATTTTCTTTATGATTACTGCCTTGTATCCTTCGTGGATCTGCTTGCTAGCCCGCTTTTACCTCATCTTCTTGATGTAAACTAAATTTTCAATTATATAAATAAGGACAATTAATTAAAAAATTAAGGTTAAAAATCAGATATTAGCTTGATTTCCAACATAAATTTCGGACTTTTAATCGTCCCTTTTTCAAGTTTGAGTGCCAAGAAAGCAGTAAAATAACTGCAATACAACTACTATATATACCAGCTTACTTAGTTTACGGAAGAATCAGTCACTATACAATCACTATACTATACAAAAAGAACGACGAAAGACGAAATAATAGAAGCAAATTATACGCAAAAGCGAAACGCCATGATTCAAAAACTTATACAGAATATCTATGCATTCACGCATTCACAGAAGATAAAATGATCAGAAAAATTTAGGAAACTGTCTAACGGAAACCTTACAGTAGCTCTCTTAGCACGACTTCAAACAACGGTATTGATATATATATATATATATGTATGTGTATATATATATATATATATATATATATATATATATATATATATATATATATATATATATATATATATATATATATATATATATATATATATATATATATATATATATATATATATATATATATATATATATATATATTGAACAACAACCCTAATTGTGAAAGCTTGAAATCGGGACTGAAAGATGTGAAGAAAAGTGTCCAGGGCAGGAATCAAATCACCGAGCTTTGGATCTTGAGTAGAACGCTCTACCACTGAGCTACATCCCCGAACGTTGAAACTAGTTTATGACGCTAATTTCGACCTTTCTGGGTTGCTGATATTTCACATACTCCCCTTGCTAATTTGAAATTCGGCCTTGAAGTTCCAGGAATTGCAGGTCGGTTCCTCAAATCAATACCTGATCAATCCTTACCTGAGGACATATTATTCTTCATTCTTTTTCAAATCCGGGAGCTTTCATATCATATCAAATAACCATAAACAATTAAACATAACCCTTCGCACTACGAGGACCACCAAATATACCAATTATCAATCCAACTCAAGAACTTGCAATTCCACAAATCCCCAGGCATCACAAACGACTCCATCTCCTCAGAGAGGTAGGGACACATGGTACGGCAGACGTTGAGACTTGTAGTTCGTGACGACATTTTCAACCTTTCTGGGTTGCTAATACACTTAATCACTATACTATACAAAAACGAACGACGAAAGACAAAGTTCTAGAAACTAATTATAAGCAAAAGCGATATGCCATGATTCAACAAGTAGGCCCCCAAAAGGGCATTATTCCTTTGTTGACTCTGTAATAAAATTACGGTTGCATGATCCAGATCAAAAGAGAGTAACGCAAGCGAGCAACCGAATACTCCAGCTTGCCATGAAATCTTAGACTATTTAGTTACTAAACTCTGTCTCCAGCTGCTCTCCTATTAGCTCAAAACTATTATGGAAAGCTTGAGAGGACTATGTTGCAGCATACGTTTAGTTAATAAGACAGAAAATTAGTGAGTATATTTGTTTACGTTTTCTGCGAATCCTTATTGGTATGATTAAAACCCGATTTAAATTTGAAAAGGTGCCATTTCTAATACGCCTTTTGCTTTAAATGCTTCAATTTGAACATGAGAGTCCATTAAATTAGCAGAACCGAAGAATCCCAGATGTTACTTCCATCAAACCAGAATACTCTTCTGCATGGATGCTCTGGAGCAGTACTAGTGCCCAAATATGTGCAATCGTTATGATTGCTGGCAGTCGAAACTGAGGAAATACAGATCTCTCAATAGCTTAAATACTCGTAAACCTAATTTGCATGTTGTTACTTCAAACAAGTAGGCCCCAAAAGGGGGCAGTATTCCTTTATAGACCTTTTCTTTATTCAAATGCAAGCTTGTTTTTGTAGGAAGCTCCAGGTTTTGTTTATAATTTCACTTGCCTTCCCAAATCAGGGAGATCATATATATGCTTGCCAAGCCTTGCTGAACCTGTGATGTCCAGCGCAAGCTAGTACTTACCTAATGCACCTATGTGTAGCTCCCAAGCTACACTGGTGCTCAAAAATCTGCAACCGTTTAGGTTGCTGACAGTCGAAGACTGCGCGACGGCTCACAGTTCTGTTCCTTAAATAGATGCTAAATCTAATTTGCATAATCCAAATGCAAAAAATCTGACCTAAGCTAGCCCTGTGTTGAAGATAGGGCTTCTAAATGGAGAAATGACTCACTATGCACTAAACATATAAGTTTCCATTTTATACATTCCTGCTCCAGCAGGAATAAAAATAGGGCATAGCTAGAACTGTGTTGAAGATAGGAGATTTTGTGCAACAAAATCAGAAATACATGCAAATATACTACATTTCCCTGATAGATATTCCAGCCAGGGTTTTTTTTTGGTCGCCGAACTTTAGGCCAAATGGCCTCAACGACTCAAATTTTTTAGGCCATCAGCCAAAAAATTTAGGCCATCCAAATTTTGTTAATTTTTAGGTTTTGCGTTATTGTACGCATTGTTAAAATTACAGTTATCAAGTATTCACGCGTTATATATTCAAAAATCGCTGTTTAACAACAAAAATCGCCATCGTCACTGTATAACACACTAGAAAAACTACGTTTTTACCTTAAAATGGCAAAAACAGAACCTTGTTAGCATAGAAATAATAGTGCGCGACAGTATATATTAATAAATTAATGAATTTTTATTGAAAATTAAAACAGGTAGAAGCATACTAGTATGAACCAAAGAAAGAAAAAAATTAAACTATGTGATAGAAATAAGGTTGAACTACATACTAAAATAGAATTTCTTCGATGAAATCCTTATAATAGTAAATGAAATTATAACTTGAATGTGTATTTATAAGTGCAAATAGATAATGTAACTAGCTGGCGGCTGGCGTAGCCCAGAAATACTAGGGAAAATGTATAAATTCGCGCCGAAGGCGCGAAAAATTTTTTAGAAAATTGTTGTTTTTACTTAAAAATCAATAAAATTTAACTGGGTTTTCGTCGAAAAATTTAGGCCAAATGGCCTCAACGGCCAAAATTCTTTAGGCCATCGACTCATAAATTTAGGCCATGGCCTAAGCTATGGCCTAAAAAAAAACCTTGATTCCAGCTCTAGCCGGAATAATGATAGATATTCCGGCTTTAGCCGGAATGAAAATTTATACACAATATCTATGCATTCACAGAAGAGAAAATTTTCAGAAAAGGTTAGGAAACTGTCCGACGGAAACTCTACAGTAGCTCTTAGCACGACTTCAAACAACGGCACTGATATAACATATCGAAAAACTATCTAATTGCATAACGAAAAATTTCTTAACGTAGGGATTATGAGTTTGGCAAGTCTGAAACTTGAGTCCACCAGTCATTTAGAAGGATTAGAAGGATTAATGAGCTCAAGGAATCAGCTTCGTATAAATCCTAAGACCGTTCCAAAGCTTCTGTTGTTAACAAGCAATCATCACTATCTTACTGGATTAGCCCACTCCGTTCCTATTTTCGTTTCACTTCTATGTTCATTAGATCATAGTGAATTGACAAAATCGATTCATCTTAAAGTTCCAACTGTTTAGAGAATCAAACACCTATTCGGATGCAATCTACAATGCCGAATTAAAAATTTGTGACATGGTTATTACATAACTTCATTTACAAAATTTTCTAGCACGTTGCGTAGCATTACCTCACTTGGCTGACTAAATCTGTGGGTTGTGGACACTTTGTGAAGGGCGTGACGACATTCCGAAGCCCCGGATTTCACTGAGCCTGATCGCAGAGAGCTGCTGGAAAGATCTTTCAGCAGATGCTGAAGATTACTGGAGCCATCGCTGATAAGCGGCATTTGATCCGGCTCCAAAGGACGGTGCGAAACGTCAGGCACGGCGTGACTGGAAAGGTTATGCTCGTCTCCTCCTGAAAATAAAGCCCTGACAAACGCTGTATCCTTTGTATTTTTTAGAAATAAATCGCAAAAGGTATCAGTACACGTCTCTGTACACATGTTTTTGATGTTCAGCCAAAGCTTACGGTGTTTATTTCAGGTTACGCGACGCTGACGTAGCCTTTGATTACACGAATATGAACGCAAATACATAAGGAAATTTGAGAATAAAGGAATTCAAAATTAAATCAGTTTATCGAATTATTTGAACACTACAAATAAATATAGCAAGCTTGACAGAAAAAATCACCCGAAATTTTAACAAAAAATCACCCCACCCTGACTCACAGGAAAGTCGCAGAGACCCAATTTTTTGCATGGTGATAGTCACACATCTCGACATTACAGCCTATGAGTTTGAGCCCCTAGGTCCTCTCCATGCGTTCAGGGCAGACCTTTAAGTGAGGGTACCCAAAAGTGACCTCAAAAACGTTCATGACCGAAGTTCGAATTTCGGCTGCTATTTATTAAGGGAAAACCCTAGGTAACCCATATTGTGCATGTGACATGTCCTGACTGTGGGCTATCGATACATATATAGAAGTTCCCAGTCGGACCTCTGAGCCGTCCTGGGGTGGGTGATATTTTTGATAAAATTTTAACAAATAAAAAATCGTTTTTATGTTTCGTTACTGAAGCCAGAACAGCAGCTAGAGCAAAACTAACGTCAAAATCGAGCTCAGCGACCTCGAAAACCCTTATATACGTTGTTTTTGAGGTTGCCTGACACTTCTGGGAGTCCAACCTGGTGACCAGCCGGGCCTGGACCGCCCGACGGTAAACGTGATCCCAGAAGTCAGTATTAGCCCGTAGTTACCGAAAAACTACTGCCAGATTTGTATTCAGCGCCCTCGAAAACCCCCTAGGACATGTTTATAGCTACTTCGAACTGTCCAGTTGGTACCTGGAGGGTCCGGACGGGTCCGGCAGGGGTCACGTGACCGTGGGTCATACTCCAGCAACATACGAAGTTCTGAGTTTCTCTGCCAAAATGCCTGGAAATAGGTTATAATCGCTCATAAACACGAAAAAACAACGTTTTAGCCTTTTAGAGCCATCAGACTTCATACTGGACGCTGTCGGGGGCCATCAGTGACCACTAAGACTTCGGCGGAGTCAGCTGCCTTAGTTGGAGCACTACGTTAGCGGTTTGGGGTTCTAAATACGTTATTTAGTGCGCTCTATCCAAAATTGATGAAAAAAGTTGCTAGCTGCTCTCTGGGATCCGATCCGCCACTGACTTTT
Source organism: Trissonchulus latispiculum (assembly GCA_030248195.1). NCBI lineage: Eukaryota > Metazoa > Nematoda > Enoplea > Enoplida > Ironidae > Trissonchulus > Trissonchulus latispiculum. The sequence continues at coordinate 10,455 of JASAND010004398.1, forward strand.
TTGTTAACGGGTGATTTTTTTGTTAAACCTTTAACAAAAAAATCACACATTTTCGTCTACTGCTACTTACTGGTAGGTCGTACAGCAACGAAACTGGGGTGGTTTTAAAGCTTAGCCCAAGACCTATCCATGGGTCCTCAAAGTAATCGATTTGGTTTAGTTTTGCGAAAGTTCCAGCCAAAAACCGAATTTTGATTTTTTTGTTAAGCTTGCTATAGCATCGACGACGACGCAAAGGCTGTGCTTGAACACTGAACACAAAACCAAAACCAAAAACTTTCGATCCAGTTTTTGGTTAGCTCAGTATAAGCTAAGCCCTAAGCCAGCTCTCAGCTTACATGTACTACTGGGCTAAAAAGCCAAACTTCAGAATCGCGTTCAGCGACTTCGAAAACTCTGTATGTAACTTTCCAGTTTCCAGCAAAATCGGAGACAAAGATTCTTTGGCTCTGCTGGGATCCCCTAGCACGACTCAAAAGCCTCACTCAAATTTTAAAAAATAATATTAAAACTTTTTCTTCCGATTGAATCATAAATGTGTTTACATTGCAATAACATCAAATTTAAACACAACTGGTTAAGTTTTGCGAATGCCACACAAAGGTCTGCCTTAGGATCGCCAATAACATCTCTAATATATAAATCCTATCACGAACCTACAACGAATCTCACATTGCGACAGGGACTTCTATGTACCGAAGAGACAAGACTGGCCGCAGCAGAGCCAGACCGCTCCACGCTTTTTAGAACGGCATTTCCGTTGGAGGAAGCCGGTTGGAATCGCCGCCGGTCAGCTGAACCCGGAACTTCACCAGCTGCCAGATCCACAAATGGCCGTTCCGCTGTATCCACTCGAATACAGTCAGCGGTTAGGTTTCTGTCAAAGTCAGGATTCTGTTCTTCCTCAGAGGTGGACGCGGAATTTTCATCGGAATCGAGGGCGGCATAGTGAATGGAAGAAGGTTGGGTGGTAGTGTTGTTGACGGAATCCGTGACCGTGGAGTCAACCAGATCAAAATTGGGGGTTGCCGGTGGAGGTTGATCACTCATTAAATGTTCATTAATGATAATTAAAGCTTCGGGTGGATGATTCTGGTCGCGCAATCCTAAGCAGTCGTCAAATTGATCTAAACAATTCAGAGTTGTATGTAACAAATATATAATTATTAAAAGCTGAATAATTAATTAACTAACAAATAGTTTAACAATCCAGCTCCAGCACAGTTAATAACTACGATTTTGAAAAGGGTCTTTTATATGTAGATTTGATGATTCTTTAAAACTAATCTAGGCTCAACTTAATGAGGTTTCGGAGCTTTTTAGTAGTCTCTCATTCCTGCACTAAAGGTATTCTTCAAACTTTCGAAACTTACCCGAACCACTGTCATTTTAAAGTTGAGATTAAAGGATTATCATAGAAATATGCCATCTTTAAAAACTCTCAGTAAGCGGAGTATTGACATGACCAAAAACAAAAGCTTGTTTTGACAAAACTAAATGGAACAAGCATTTCGCTGAAAAGATTGAAGAAAGTAAACAGTAAAACTGAGCATTTGTCAGATTAAAACAAACAATGAAAGCAAACAACTGCCCACCGTAAATACAACGGCGTCATGCCAAACATTTGAAGTTGGCTGTTTGTTATCTATTTTGTCACATTTTATGCAGATGTAACAATCACGACAGCGCATATACACCAAATGCACTAAGCGTTAAGTTTTAGTTTATCACCAGAGTCGGTGCTCAAATATATACTTCAAAGATTGTCATTGTTAGGTAGTGTTTTCAGACGCAGATCCATGAAATCACAGAAATTTAATAAATATATAAGAATTCTTCGGTTATATACCAAATTAAGCAAAACTACTTGCATAGTCAGAACTGTATTAGTAGAGACCTTCACTCAGACCCATAAGCCCGGCCCGGGTCTGAGGTAAAACGGGCAGGGCCGGGCCGAGGTAGAAAAAATTGGATGCGTGTCGGGCCGGGCCGAGTAAGAGAGCGGGCCGGGCCGAGTAAGAGAGCGGGCCGGGCTTCGGGCCGGGCCTGGTGTTTTCATTTAAGGATTTTGTCTAGTTTTCAGTTTTGGCAATTTTTATTGAAAGTTTGTTTTCTCCTGAAATAATTTTTCGCTAGTCATTGCTATTTATTTCGATCTTTCTTAAATTTTCTTTAAAATTTCTTAAATTTCTCTAATTTGCGCATTAGCACACGAATATTATATTCATTTATTCACAATAGTTTTCTTTCTTTCTTCCAAATTCACACATAGTTTATCGGTGATATATTTGAATCTATAAAACTGAACAACGAATGGTTAAACCCAAACAACTGAACCGCTGCCTGTCGTTCAAAATAATCGCGAGCTATGAGAAATCGCTTAAAAATAGTATCTGCGACGACGAATAAACATACTGTAAAATCCGAAAACTGTTTTTTATTTTGGGCATCGGCAAAAAATTGGTAAAAACCAGCCCGGGCCGGGCCTAAGTTGGAGCGGGCCGGGGCGGGCCGGACCCAGGTCGAACATTTTTCAAACCGGCCGGGCCGGGCCGAGAAGAAATTTTCACGGGCCGGGCCGGGCCTGAAAATTCAGGCCCGTGAAGGTCTGTGCTAGTGAATATTAACAGACGAAGTTGCGTAAAAAGACTCCTATAGAAATTACAGAAATTCTTGTAGTTTTCTACAAAAGTGCTCCTGTGCGGTCCGTCACTAGCGGAGCTTCCTTTATTTCCACATAAGCGACTTTTGTAGATTTTACCGGCCACTCAAATAGTAAAATTACTGGAGTTTCCTGTAGAAAATACTAAGGAACCCTGTAGTTTTTTCACAGGAGTTTCCAGTATAAAATACTAAAGAAACCTGTGATTTTAACTGTAAAGCGACCTGCTAAAGGAAAGGGGGGAGGCAGGTGCAGCTCTCAAAACATTTTCGGCCGGGAGCGGCCGTTACAAAAAATCATCCACGGGGTGTTGAAAGACTGAAAATTTACATCATTTACAGAATATGGATGATTCAAAAACCTATAAACAGAGGAAAAAAGAAAAATAAATTGGTCTGGACAAGTTTAACTCACCCAATCCACTCTAAAGTATCTAAATACCCACCACCAACCACCTCCCCAACACTCATTGTTACTTAAAATGGGATGGGTGCGACCGTTTTTGACCGCATTAACGTTAAACATACCTTAAAGCTTTTCGATTTCGTGAAAAAAATTTTGTGAAATATATACGTGTACACGAACTTTTCCAGCTTTCTCATGGGACGGCTAAGACTGTCCGCAAATATGCCTCCGATTTTGTTAAGTTCTCGATAGGCTTGTGTAAGGACTTTCAGAAGCGGAAGTAAGAAATTCAAGTAAGCTTAAAATGTAAGCCAATTTCGAGCTAACGAAAACGACAACCAAAAATGATTCTGTCACCCCGAGTATTCTTATGAAAACAACAGCGAATTTCGGCAAAATCGGAAATAAGAATTCTCCTTTAAAGCGAAAAATGTTAAATTTCGTGAAATTGAAAAATTCCAAAAAATAGAAGAAAGTTATTTGAATTGTAGACTCAGGGTGGTCGAACGAAAACATACCTGTGTATACATTTATTCAATTTATTATTATGCTTCAAAATTTTAGCATAGGTCAGATAAACAATTTAGCATAGCGTGGTCTTTCCCTTTATCACCCCCCCCCGCAGTGCTCCGAAGAAGCAACATTTGACGGATTGAGTTAAAATTTGGTAGGGTAGGTTTTCGAACCCGATTTCAAAAATGAAAATTTTTTTAAAAATTACAATTTTTTGAAATATTTAAAATTGAAACTGGTAAAGGGGATCAAAAACATTGTCCATGATATTGCTGAAAACTTGCATACAGGAGTTTTCTGAAAAGCTGAGCACGAATCAGTTTTTTCGATTCATCTTTTGGTTTGCTGAGGATAAGCTTATATCTTCAGCTTACAACTTTAGCTTATGTATATATATATATATGTACGTATGTAATATATATATATCCACATATATATCCATATCCATGTCCATATATATATATATATATATATATATATATATATATATATATATATATATATATATATATATATATATATATATATATATATATATATATATATATATAGCTAACGAAACGCTGAATCATAAACGGATTTCAGACTTGTGCTCAACGCCCTCAAAAAACTCTGTATGCAAGTTTTCAAAACAATCATGGACAAAAATGTTTTGATCCCCTTATGAACTTAAATTTTAAAATTGTTACAAAATTCAAAATTTTTGCTTTTTTGAAATCAGCAGGTCCGAAAATCTACAGCTACCAAATTTCAAGTCAATCCGTCAAACTTTGCTTTAACTTCGAAGCACTAGGGAGTAGGGGGTAAATAAAGGGAAAGACCCGAAATTTTATTTAATTGATTATTATGCTTCAAAATTTTAGCATAGCGTGGTGAGATAAATCCAGGCGTCCATTTATCTATCACCCCCAGTACTCCAAAGAAGCTAAATTTGACGGATTTAGTTAAAATTTAGTAGTGATATAAATCCAGCACTACCCAAATAAGTTTTAATTTAAAAATAAAAACATTTCCAACCATATTTGCCCAATATATAATAACCCATTTACCCATAAGGTAAATCAAAAACGAAATATTATCAATCTGAACAAAGAACTAAAAGAGAAAACTTATTTGCTTCAAGCACCACACAGACATTCTAAACATCTTACGTCTTCACATGTAAATAAATATAAATAATGCCAAGTATATGCTTGCACACAAATCTTAATGCAAACACGTGCGACACTTTCTGAAAGCAAAGCAATATGCTAACTGTGAAGAGTGCGCATATATACGTATGTTTCATATTACATGTACCTGCTAAGATGGCAACACAGTGAGTAGTACTGGTTGCAAAATATTTGCATTGCAGTGACTAAGAAAAGCAGCACCAAACGCAGCTAGCTAGCTGTGAAAAAGACATTTTCGAACTTCCCACCTACGCAGGATGATGGGACGAGACGCAGCGCCCACCTATACTCTTTTTCGACAATACTGTGACGAAATCACATTCCTGTCCAGCTTCAGTTAAAATTTAGCATCACGATTTGTATCGCATTACGTAAATCTCTAGCTTTCTGCCAGATTCGAGCAGTCCCCGAGCCAAACCTGCGTGCACTTTGACGCTGCTGGCCAACTTCAGCTTCAAGTCTTTCCCATATTTCATCAAAACAAAAGCAAAAATGGAACTGTATCAAGATTACCCGCGATTTCATTATTAAAACGTTACTATTCCTCTCAATGGTTGTCTGGCGAAATTAGTCTTACATAGAAAATTTGGAGTTTACCTATTCAAAATTTGGACAAAGCACAGTGTGAATGAAAGCAATCCAGCTCCCCACTGTGGGACAGCATTCAGTATTCGACGAAGCGAGATTCAAACTAGCTATGACTGATGGGGAGAGACAAAGGTTAGCGCCATGTAGCCTCTTGGCTGAGTAGCCCGACAATAACAACAATGAAAGCATTTGATACAAAAGTTTTCCACTACATAGAACAGATACATATGTGAGCAATTCACTTACTGTGGGAGCCATCACTTTTCATGGACTGACTCAAAGAAAAACTCTGTCCAATGATGGAGTGTTGATCGGAATCACACTCGTCTATTTGGCTGTCCATGGAATGTTTGTTGAAATTAAAGCACAAATATAATATACATGTTCTGTATATACAGTTAGCGGCTAGCTCTCTCCGATGTTGCTCCTTGAACAAACTAGTACCACAATGAGAGGAGGGTACGGCAATCAACACTGGAGTATAGGCATGAATAGGTTTGATAACTTTTCCACATTTTTACTTAAAATTTACAATTTTCAACTTGAATTGCAAACTTCAATCGCCTGAAGAAAACCACATCACTTTCAGTACTGCTGACCTACCGTACCGGTGGGTCAACCCGGTTCCATTTCAACTGACAAACTGCTGACCCACCGGTGGGCCATGATAGCATGTAGTTTACAGAGAAGAAACTAGTAGTAAAAAAGTAAATTAATTAATTGTACAGACTATATAATATACCATAGTAAAATAGTATTAGTCTTACAATAGTTAGCCAAAAATAGTACTAGTAGTGAACGTGTAAACAGTAAATTTTAAATCTTTATCAATCTGAATACGCAGATGTCTCAGGAAAAAGGATAGACAGTTATGACAAGCTATGTACTTTCCACCCGCTTCTCCTAGTTTTCGATGGTATCAGCAATCTGCAATGAGCTATTGGCCAATCCTTAGACGTGGAGAGCGTACGACAGTTTGACCCAAAAGTGGGGGAAACATTTGAGTATTGGTGTTGAAAGCATACGTAACCGATTACCGAACCGAATTACCTTGTAATTATGATAGAATTATGAATGCGTGATCAATTGGTGGTGTCTTCAAACGCAAGCCAAAAATGAAGCGATAACTCAAGACTTTGTGCCGGGAACACCCTTCTCAAACTCAAGGCTGTGAAATTACACTTGCTTGGACATCAAGTGGCATCACTACACAAAGCCTTTTTTTAGAATGTGAAAAGGAAACATCAGTTAGTCAAAACTAACTGAAGTGTCAACTAGTTTGACGGACAGGGAAAAATAACTGAGGTGGCTGGTTTTCTTCAGCTTCATCCTCTGTAAAAATCAACTACAACATAACCATACATACGTATAGATTACGTATCAAGGATGAGCCATTAAAATAGGCATGTATGTATGTAAGTACCACCTGTCACGACACACCAGAAGAAAACCAACTAACATTTGAAAATAAAATTTCCACCAGAAAACATCAGCTAGCTGAACAACTGCATAACATTATATTCGAGCATTAATACGATTGAAATGTAGGAGCTGTAGAAGACAATTTCAGCAGTACCTACTTTCAATTATTTATCAGCTGTTCTAAAAATACAGATGAAAAAATGTCTGCAAATCAAAATAAGAGCGCACATGGCTGAGATAGAGTTGGGACCGGTTCCACTAGAACCGGTTGGAACCGGAACCGGAACCGGAACCGGAACCGAACCGGAAGGAATTTTAGAACCGGAACCGGAACCGGAACCGGAACCGGAACCGGTAGGATTTGGAACCGGCCGGTTCCACTCTTAAAAATGGACTTGAACTAATTTTTTGCAGGAGTTTAAATTTTGCTAAAACTGGAATATGTGGTTGCCATTCAGTGTTGCCATTCATATTATCTTTCTCAAACTAGTGACTGAAATTGAAACTAAAGATCTAGTTTGAGCTGAAACTAAACAAATTTAGACCTGAAGGCGAAATATGTAGGATGACACTGACAATAATTAAGAATTTCAAACTAAAGGTGAAATGAAGGTACAATTATTGGCACTGAAACTGAAGCTAAAAGTCCATAGAATAAATTTAGAGCCTAAGCTGGAAACGACATAGCTTCAGCTTCCACTGAAGGTGACACAAACTCCCCGCTTCCCCTTTTCAGGTGATCGAGGCACGTTTCAGCTTTAGCTGAAGCCGAGGCATAGAATTAAGAGAAGGTGATCGAGGCACGTTTCAGCTTTAGCTAAAGCCGAGGCATAGAATTAAGAGAAATTTCAAATATTTCTTTGACTCAACATTAGTGACATTATCCCGTCTGAGTTATATAAGACAAAAATTAAATGTTAAACATACTTGAAAAATTAGGAACATGTATTTCAAGGGAAAAATTCTACTTCCTTTATTCTGGAATTTCGTAATTTTTTGTTTTCATGCTTCTGATTTTTCAAATTTTGTTATGTAATTTTGTGTGTTTACCAAAATGCAGTTGTGAAAATGTCTCTAAATTAATTTTAACGAATTTTTGAAATTTTCTGTTCTAAAATTCCAATTGTAATTGTTGAAAGGCGGGCACTTTCGTTCAGACGTGACCGATACGGGCGCCGAATGAAAACCTTAACCAGCTTACATATCTGAATATTAACCTCATAGAAAAGATGAGAGCCCGATGGGATGTAGTCGGAAATTGAGTATATCTTCTCAAAAAATTGGTAAATGGAAGGTGGTGTTGTCAGCACGCAAGATTGAAGCAATATTTTTTTAAAAAGTAGTAAATTTTACAGGAATAGAAAACTTCGAAAGTTGAGTACTTATTTTCTCATTTTTAAGCTATCGGCATCTGAGACGAAAGTCAATCAAAGTTCAAGTAATGAACAGCCTGTTGAAGTAATCTGTTAGCTATTTTGTTTAATCAAGCGACTGTACATTTCTTCGTTAAATATAACTTTAATATGTATGTTCTTCTTTCCAATTTGGCTTTCAGCTTTTAAATATTTTAAATGCATTTAAATTTTTTGAAAACTATTTGCTTCTTTAGAGACACTGTACTCTTTTTAAAGAAATAAAAATTTAAGCTCCAGTATATCTCAATTCTCAGCACGTTTTAGTGAAACGTTGTGCAGTTTACAAGATTCTGTTCAGAAGGCGCTGTCTGCATGTAGATGCACAGCAAAATCTCACCGTTAATTCTCGAAACAATTTGCTCGATCATACTAAAGTTTTAATTTTTTTACAAGTTTTAATGTATGTTGTGCATTATAGTAACAGCATTTGTAATGGAGCAAACTCAAAGTAAGGCAAAAACTTTAAAATTCAAAGTAAGCAAAAAAGTTTAACCCAGTTGGTTATTATCGCATTACCTATTCCAATTGTTTTGCAATATTGCTTTATAATTTTGATTGTATAACCCTTGCTGGGAACCTGCATCCAATATTAAATAATGTTAAAATGTAACTACGAATTTTGTACTTGGAACCGGGAACCGGAAGCTAGAACCGGAACCGGAACCGGAACCGGAACCGGAACCGGTACTCTAGAACCGGAACCGGAACCGGTTTTGAAAATTGGAACCGGTCCCAACTCTAGGCTGAGACTCTCATCTAATCTTCAAATTGAAATTTTACGATAAGTTCTGCCGATCCTAACCTATTGCTTAGAAATTCGAGCACCCGTAACATAAGTATATATCACCATGTCAAAGATAGGAATAATGAGACAAAGAACAGGCGCACTAGAGATTAATCATATAGCCATCTCGGTCTGTGTAAGACCAGGATGGAGAGATAAACACAGTTACAATTGGCATACAGGTTAAGAAATAATTGAATAAACGATGTATACCTTATGATAATAAATGATGTAATCCTAGCTATGTATAACAGATGATATCACGTATTTGGGCCTGCTTCAGTCGACTGGGTGGGTCAAAAACGTCCAGCTCGCTGTTTCCCACCCGGCCGGCCAAACGGATTTGCTCTACTCTGGGTCGGCGGGCCGGTTTGACATTGGCCGGCAACAGCACTAGTGCTCGGGCCAGGGTGTGCCGTCTACACTATTCGGACCGCGACTCGGTTCGGGACACTTCTACATGAATCCTGCGGACCTTGAGTCTTGCAGGCTGCGGGGCGGAACAGGTAGGGCTGGGTCGGACATCGCAGCAGTAGTGAAGCTGGTGGAAAACGGTACAGCTTGTACAACGTTCGCACCCTGGCGGAAACATATGCCCATACTAAATTTTAGCTGTATTGATCACGTTTAAAAGTTTGAGCAGAGGAGTATACAGAAGACAAAATTCAACTGCATTGCTCCCTCCCAACTGATTCCAGATCACTCTTGCAACTCTCTGATCGCTATGATTAGAAAGCCTTTACGGTACAGTGCCGCTCTTACAATTGTGTAAGTTTACGGGGATGAAACGGGGTACGGCCCGCAAAGCACTGAGCTTTAAGCTCGATAATATCAGAGATTCCGGGATTATAGCGCTTAACGTAGCACTCAGACAAAATGCTTACAGCAGGAAATAAAAACAGTTAGTAAGACTAATTTTCCAAGATATATCAAATTTCGTTATTATGGCTGAAACTGAAACCTTCAAAGAGATAGACTTCTGAGTTCAGCTGGCTAGATAAAACACATTCGAAATTAAGGAATAGTACGTGCTCATCATGATCATACACTACTAATATTATGCTCTGCTACGTCCGGTACCTAAATAAATATTGACCTCACAGTAGGTAATTAAACCCAGCTGAAATTAACTTGACTATTAGCTAAATTTATTAACTTAGGGTGTATTTCTTTAAAGATTTAAATGGTCGGATTAAACGGATTAAAAATCATCCGGATTAAAATGTTAACAGCTGTTTCTTTAATACAGAATTAAAATTAATTCGTTTAATCCGACCATTTTTTTAATTCGGATTAAACGAGTTAATCTTAATCCGTTTAATCCGCCATTAAAGAAACAGCGATTAAAAATTTTAATCCGCCAACCTTTAACTGTTTAATCCGCGTTGCGGCACGAGGATTAAAAACTAGTTGAAAAAGCAGAAGACGGATTAAATGGATTAAAATTAATCTTTAAAGGAATACCGATTAAGCAGGTCGGATTAAAATCAACTCTTCCATTTTTTAATCCGAAGTGTAGATAAAGAAACAAGATTCGATTAAAATTTTAATCCTAGGTGCATTAAGGTAACAGGATTTTTAACAGAACGTTTAACTCGTTGGATTAAATTTTAATCCATTTAGTGCTATTTCTTTGGTGTCCGTTCAAAACGCCTAAAGTCAAAACGTCTAACGTTCATAACGTCTACCGACGAAACGTCTAACGACAAAACGTCTATATACTGACAAAACGTCTAATTTTTCTAAAATTGTGTCACACGTTCAAAACGTCTAAAATCGTTTTTAAAGAAAGCAAATCAGGTTTAATGTTATTTTGAAGTAAATGTATTTAAAAATCACATTAAATTAAACTCTACGTCTAGTTTATTGTTTCATTTTAAATTGTGTTTAGTTTTTAAATATTTCTGAAAAGCCAGAGTGTGCAAATGACTTGAAACATTTATAAAATTTAAAAATTACAATTTAGATTACACTTTTCAATTCCAGAAATTTTAGAACTTATGCTTAAAATTGATAAGTAATCAGCAATCAGTGAAATCAGTGGCACCATCTCTACTGATTACAGTCCATAATCAGTATATATTAGTAAATATTCAGTGAATAGTCAATGACTATTCGAATACTGAAGAAAGTGCAGAAAATAAGAAGTATATTTGGGACAATCAGAACTTCAAGATTTGGCAAGTCCGTGCCACCCATACCCAAAGCGGCCTTTAGGAAAACTGGAAAGTTTAGACGTTTCGTCGGTACACGTTATGAACGTTAGACGTTGACTTTAGACGTTTTGACAGGGAACCATTTCTTTAATGCGGATTAATTTTAATCTAATCCGTTTAATCTTTACAGAAATAGGGCCTTAGTTTATTAACATTAATTTTTGTAGCATAGTAAATTTTGAAAGTGTAAGTAAAAGTTAACAAGAGGAATGTACAAGTGCAAAGACTATGGAGTAGAACTTAGTCGATTACTGAAGTTATTGAGTGCAAAATGTGTAAAACAGCTAAAATGCTCAGCACAATTTCTTGAAAAGAAAATTTCCTTGTGCCGTAAAATATTTGGTCCTCCTTTAATATTGTTCCTCCAATTTCCTATAGCCCATAGCTATATACTTTATCCAGGGACTAATCTGTTACTGTTAAGTATAGTAGGATCCGTTACAAAGACATTTAATTTGATAGAGAACACGATAATTATGCTAATAATGCTGCTATTTAAAAACTGAAATTAACACATTACCAAATTCTCACATCTTAAGCAAACCCCATCCGCCATCATTGGATTCGACCAACAGCACCTAAGGAGAAGAATTGTCTAACAAATATCTTGCGACACCGACTGACTTTGGCTTTCGGGGTTGGACGCAAAAGATGGTCCGATCGTTGGCCTAACTTGGCCGGTAGTCGGGGCGCCTCCACCTTCAAATTTGACGCTTCTCATTTTTCTTCAGTTAAGCAAACGAACGGGAATACGATTTTACTCCACGCTTATTTGATGCTATTCTCACTATCTCCTACTTTTTTGCGAAACCTTGAAGGCGTACCCCATTGCCTACAAAACTACTCGCAACGGGAAATACTCCACATTTTATTCAGAACGGTCTTGGTGTCGTAACCTTCCGAGTTTGGCCTACCGAACGTAAGCAATACCGTGGCCATTGCACTCATTACAAGAGCAGCAATATTTCAAACTGCAATTTTGAGGGGAAGTGCGGATAGCTTCAGATCACTTAACAGAAAGCAAATGGAATACTATATAAGCTCTCAACAAACACCAATACTATACTAGACAGTTGGCATGATACTGGCTCTATTCAAAACAGTCTACAGTCTAGTAAACTTAAACTGGACCAAAAGACTTTTTGTGGAGTTTATTATTCAAGTTAAGAAATAAGAGAAATAGTAGTCGAGTTCGGTATCAAATTAGAGGTCTCGTTCAGGAGAACACGAATATGTATAAATTAAGTGGATTGGGGGGCACGTGGTTCCAGCGGGCCCATATCCCGAAAAATAAAAGTTGCTCCGATCGCTACAAAATTGGGCTCACTTGAAAGCTCTCATCACGCTGAGTGAAAGTTATAATTGGGTCATCGCTCAAAAATGCTGTCTGCGAAAGTCATCCCCTTTAAACCCCAAAAATGGGTAATTTTAACACTTTTGGAGGATTTAATCCAGGCTAGTGAAAGCTGTGCACTGAATCAAGTCAAGCCATTGGGCTACATTTTGCATCTCATCATCATACGCAAGTTTGGATAATAGCAACTTTGGATCATCATGCATGCGTAAGATAAGCTAATTTAAACAAACTTCAAAGGAGCCAACACTGCGGCACTTTTGAAGCTTGTTTAAATTCTTACGCATGCATGAAGATCCAAAGCTGCAATTTTTACGTAGTTGTGTATAATGATGAGATGCAAAATGTAACCGAATGCTTGACTTGATGTAGCCCACAGCTTTTGCTAGCCTGGATTAAATCCTCCAAGTGTTAAAACTACCATACCTGAACGGGAGGTCAAATTTCACTGACCCTTGTGGAAGCAAATTTGGGTACCCCTTGTGAGAGCGATTTTTCTTAGGGGTACTTTTTAAAGCGATTTTTAAGCGATTTTTGCCATTTTTTAACAAAAAACAGCGTTTTTTTAGCCAAAACGCGTTTCTTGGACATTTTTTAGCCAAAAATAGTAATTTTAAGTGAAAAATTCCGGCGAAGCCGGAAAATTTTTGGAAATTTTAGTCGGAAAACCTAATTTTTGGGCACTTTTGTGACCCCTTGTGGCCAATTTCCTTACCCCTTGTGGGAGCAATTTCGCGACCCCTTGTGGGCGACTTCGCCGAGGGGGGGGAAAATTCCCCCCCCCCCCCTTGTCCACCTGTGAAAACTACCCATTTTTGGGGTTTAAAGGGGAAACTTTCGCAGACAGCATTTTTGAGCGATGACCCAATTATAACTTTCACTCTGCGTGATGAGAGCTTTCAAATGAGCCCAAGTTTGTAGCGATCGGAGCAACTTTTATTTTGCCACCCCAAGTCCACTTAATTTATACATACTCGTATTCTCCTGAACGAGACCTTTGAAATCTTTTATCTCTGAGCTTTCAGAAAATATATACATTGCAAAATCTAACTTGAATAATAAACTCTCCACAAGATTCAGTCTTTTGGTTCAGTTTAAGTTTGCTAGACTATAGCATTTCCACTGCTGCATTCACGTACCAACTTTAACAAATATAAACTTTCGGGTGTGGGTAAAACCCGGCCCCGGCTCCGGCCCTAGAGCACCTGGGTAAAACACGGCCCCGGCCCCGGCGCATGCGTTTGTTTTAGGTGGGTAAAACACGGCCCCGGCCCCGGCGCAGGGTAAAACCCGGCCCAATGTTTAGAAAACCCGGCGCAATTAAACACGTGCATATACGTGTGTATTGTGCATGCAAATACAGAATCCATTGTATTTGCGTATAACTTGTCTTACGATAATGCAAACAGTAGATATAATCCTTGCAACAAAGGAAAAGTCTATATATGCATTGTTTTGTTTTCATTATGATTTTTCACAGTTAAGTCACGCAATTACATATTTTTCTTATACATTGCGTTTAATGAAACAAGAAATGAAGTTTAATGAAATGAAATCGTTGAATGAAAGAAAAATCGTTTAATGAAATAAGACATACCAAAATTTTCCGGTTCTCCTTGATGTCCCCCTTGGAAAACGTAAAACTTAAATTTTTTAAACATCAGGAATGTCTTAGGAATTAATAATATTGAATAATTTTAAGCTTTTTAATCGGTTCTTACAAAATATACTTCTTATCATTTCAAAATTATTTACTTTCATAAGTACAAACCATGAATTAATACAAAATGGCTAGAAAAGGTTGCGTAACACACTGTAAAGTATAAAACTCAACTCATAAACTACGCCTTAAATCTTTACACATATGCGTAATTACACATACACCTCTGTTACACTGCATAAGAATTTACACTATAAAGTGCGCCGGGTTTTACCTACTTATTAAACTCTGTGTGCGCCGGACTGGGGCCGGGGCCGGGTTTTACCCACGTGCGCCGGGGCAGGGGCCGGAGCCGGGTTTTACCCAGACCCAAACTTTCTGATTGTTTCTATCGTTCCATCCCAGTATATCCAACAAAACGCCAAATAATTCTTTACTTAAATGAACAAAGTTTTATTGCATTTGTACGTAAAAATAATGCAGCAAAAATCACAACACTTAAACTTTGGCAAGACAATCGCAACGATAAATGTAGCAGCCAAAAAAGCAAAAATAGGAAGACGAAGACATAATTGCTATATGCTAAACCATTAACGCTTGGCAAACATCACAACCTGAGAAAATGAAGTTCACATATTAACATCACTACGCCATTGCAAAAAGAATACTATAAATGATACAGAAGCTGCTCCTCTCGAAGATCGGTTAAACAGTTAGCATTCTATTCCGCGGATCGGAAGATCCCTAGTTCGACTCTAGCCATCTTTTAACTAGCCCTTGACAAATTAACCTGAGTCTTTATCTCCAGCAACTACAGAAGAAATTTTCACTTTCGTTCGCAAAAAGTTCACAAGCACGAAAGAACAAAACTGGAAGCGACCGGAAAAACTTCAATGCTAAGGAAAATACCACAACCCTTTGCAAAAACGGTGGATGCATGACTAGACAATGGCTTCACGAGAAGT
>JASAND010004399.1:0-11999 GCA_030248195.1 Trissonchulus latispiculum
TATTACTTCGTTCAGTTACGTATTGCCTGGTGGTTGGTTTGATTGGATTTTTAGAATATATTGTCTGAATCTTAGCCAAAAGCAAGAATAATTCCAACGAATCTCCGCTGAGTGAAACCCTCAACCATATACATTCAACTAAATCAAATATTTTAATAAAGTACATAGTATAACACACAAGTGCTAATGTTGTGATTAGAATTAATTGATGTGATGTTGGCAAAGTATTTTGTTCCAATTTGTTTCATTCATAGTTGTATATATATATATAATATATATATATATATATATATATACGTATATATATGTCGCAGTAAAGTAGTACATTTAGTGATGTACTACATCACTGGAAAATTTCAGTGATGTACTACATCACTAGTCAAGTTGTACATTGGAGGTTAAAGGCCTCAAATGTACAACTTGACTGATAAATTTCAGTAATGTAGTACATCACTGAGTGATTGTCAGAGATGTAGTACATCACTAAAACGTTTTCAGTAAACCAGTACATTTTTGCCTACCTACGTCCCCTCAGCTAATTTTAATTTTATTTTTTAATTTAACAGGCTAAGCTTTGTCATTTTGTCATTTTGTTAATCACACAGTGCTTTGTAGTTTGTTAACTTTTGTTACGATTATGCAATTAGTACATTCTATGATCAGTAAAAGTTACCTCAGTAGTTAATATGATGCTTACTATTCGTACTAATCTACTTTTCAATTATTAATTCATATCCTGAATGGGGTATTATGCTCATTTGTATCTTGCAAGGACCACTGAAGTGACAACTGGCGTGGAAGAATACTACAATGTAAATGTACAAAATGACCCCCTACCTTTATTTGGGCATTTGCAAACTCGGGCTGTCAACGTCAAATGTTCCCAGAGAACTGTTGGCGAAACTGTACAGTGAAGAAGATTTGGAAGATCTGTGGAAATCTGTAGAAGGTTCGACGGAGTCCACCGAAGATTCTGAAACGGAAGATAGTGTTATGGAACAAGACGCGACAGAAGTATCATTTGTGACTCTTCAAACTCTAGAATCTAACCAAACCGAGGCCGACATTCCAAATCAGCTCAACCGTTGTGTAGTTTGCAATTTGCCAGTTCCTGCTAAAGATGCCTGCAGTAACTGTTGGCAGCCAACCCATACAAGATGTGGAATATCCGCAGGCGAACAAATCGTCTGCGTCATTTGCGATCGTCATCGTCAAATTTCTGCCGCAAGAGCAAGATCCCATGATAACCAAGCTTCAGCAGCGGCTTCCATGTCCGCCATGTCGAATGCACTTCTGGAAACCTACAAAGTAGGGGATACCGTTTTGGTTCCTGTCCATCGGGTGGACAGAGGGCCTGCAGACAGTCCGAATCTTCTAGGAAAAATAGTCGCCGAAGAGAATGAGTGTTATCAAATTGCGACGCGTGCGGGAATCCTAAAAGGTTGGTGGACACGGGCGGACCTAACGAAAGCTGGGGAAATCAATTTGCCTGATGATGAATTAAAAACGGACAAATTGGTTAGTGTACGAGAGGCTGTACGAGAATCGTCAGTGGCGGGAGGACAGGGATATTTACGGTGTGGGTGCAGGGTCGGACCGAAACAATATTCAACGCAAGTTTGCAAATGCAAAAAGGCAAAAGTTTTGTGCAACTCGCGTTGTCACTTCAGTGGTCCTTGCAAGAACAAATGAACATGAAAATCAGATGAAATATTAATTGAAAATTAGTTAATAAATTAACATCGTATTAATACTGAGGTAAATTTGACTGATTGTACTGTTGCATATTGACAAAGTTTGACAAACTGTGAACTAAGAAATAAAAATAACAAAGCTTAGCTGTTAAATTAAGAAATAAAATTAAAATTTGCTAAGTGGACATAGGTAGGGAAAAATGTACTGATTTACCGAAAACGTTTTTGTGATGTACTACATCTCTGACAATCACTCAGTGATGTACTACGTTACTGAAATTTATCAGTCAAGTTGTACATTTCAGGCCTTTAACCTCCAATGTACAACTTGACCAGTGATGTAGTAAGTCACTGAAATTTTCCAGTGATGTAGTACATCACTAAATGTACTACTTTACTGCGACATATATATACGTATATATATATATATATATATATATTATATATATATATACAACTTTTTGAATGAAACAAATTGGAACAAAATACTTTGCCAACATCACATCAACTAATTCTAATCACAACATTAGCACTTGTGTGTTATACTATGTACTTTATTAAAATATTTGATTTAGTTGAATGTATATGGTTGAGGGTTTCACTCAGCGGAGATTCGTTGGAATTATTCTTGCTTTTGGCTAAGATTCAGACAATATATTCTAAAAATCCAATCAAACCAAAATCCATTAGTTCCTAAAGATAGTAAGCCATAACAAATACAAAAAATGTAAAGCAAAACTTAGAATCTGTGAACCTTGTTTTGCTGAGATTTTTCTTCTTACCGAGATTTGAAACACACAGTCTGACTTTTTCCTCCAAAAATGATAGCAGCTGCGAAAAATATCTTAAAGTAGCTAGAGCATGGAAAATTATAAATCTTAAAATAAAGATTTCAGACTCTCAGGGCCCACGTCCTAATTTTCATCTTCTAGTTAAGATTCAATCATAGTTTCAAACGTATATATCTAAGCTTGACAGGACATTACAAATATTATGAGTACACTACAGCGACAAGCATTTTGATAGCCACACGATTAAGTTAATAATATTACTATTGCTAGTTTTTCAGTAATTATTGAAACTTTCAGGTGGTAGAAACTGGTAAAAATTCTGAAAAATATGCTTTAACAGCAAAAAATTTCCCCCAATCAAAAATACCGGGTCAAGACCGGGTCAGAGCTCCTGACCCGGTGACCCGGTCCATTTAGTGACCCGAAATGACCCAGTGACCCGGTTTCATCTCTGATATATAACTCTTACACTATTGAATTGCACCGTCATAAAGAGCTTTCGATTCAAACGATGGGTTCCCTATCAAAACGTCTAAAGTCAAAACGTCTAACGGTCATAACGTCTACCGACGAAACGTCTAACGACGAAACGTCTACTGACAAAACGTCTAATTCTTCTAAAATTGTGTCACACGTTCAAAACGTCTAAACTTTTCCAAATTTTGGTGATTATTTTTTACTTATTTTGAATGGGCTTGGAGCAGTTTTCCTAAAGACCGCTTTGGGTATGGGTGGCAAGGACTTGTCAAATCTTGAATTTGAAGTTCTGGCATTCTCCCGTCCCAACTATACTTATTTTCTGCATTGGCTTCAGTATTCGACTAGTCATTGACTATTCACTGATTATTTATTGAATATATACTGATTACTGACTGTAATCAGTAAAGTTCTAACATTTCTAGGAATGAAAAGTGTAATGTAAATTGTAAATTTTACAAATGTTTCAAGCCATTTGCAGTTTGCACACCCTGGCTTTTCAGAAATATTTAAAAGCTAAGCACAATTTCAAATGAAACAATAAAGTAGACATAGAATTTAATTTAATGTGATTTTAAACATACATTTACTATTATATACATTTTTCATTTCAACCCGATTTTGATTTCAACCTTTCTGGGTTGCTGATATTTGATATACACATTTACTTCAAAATAACATTGAACCTGATTTGCTTTCTTTAAAAATGATTTTAGACATTTTGAATGTGTGACACAATTTTAGAAAAATTAGACGTTTTGTCAGTAGACGTTTTGTCGTTAGACGTTTCGTCGGTAGACGTTATGAACGTTAGACGTTTTGACTTTAGACGTTTTGAACGGACACCAAACGATGTCACACAATGGGTTTTGCTTAAGGTGCTGGTATCATTTTGTGTAAATTTGACCCTACAGGCTTCAATTCTTTATGAACATGATGGACAATATTGTCCAATGCATGTTAGGAAATTCCAAAAATTGCTAAAATTATAGTGTTTCAGAAAAGACTGCAGAAAAGGAGGGTCTTTTCCAGATTACCCCCCCACCACTCAAAGTTCTTAAAACTCGACCAAATGAGCTGAAATTTGGTGTGGGTATGTTTACGACCACGCTGAGTTCAAATATCGCAAAATTTTTCGATTTCGCGAAATTCGATTTCTTTTTTCGATTTCTAAGGGGGGACCAAGGGTAACCGAAAAATTTTTTGTCTTCGATTTTGCTGAAAAGTTGTATATAGGGGTTTTCTGGGTAGCAGAACACGAATTTGAAGTCCGTTTTTCGATTCAGCTTTTCGTTAGCTGAGCATAAGCTTACAACTTAAGCTTACAACTTTAGCTTATATCAAGCTAAAGAAAAGCTGAATCGAAAAACAGACTTCAGATTCGTGTTCTGCGACCCAGAAAACCCCTATATACAACTTTTCAGCAAAATCGAAAACAAAAAATTTTCGGTTACCCTTGGTCCCCCCTTAGAAATCGAAAAAATCGAATTTCGCGAAATCGAAAAATTTTGCGATATTTGAACTCAGCGTGGTCGAAAACATACCCACACCAAATTTCAGCTCATTTGGTCGTGTTTTAAGAACTTTGAGTGGTGGGGGGGGGTAATCTGGAAAAGACCCGAAAAGAACACTTGACCACCACCGCATATTTAAAAATTTCCTGTTAACTTAGGACACTGTAATTAGGTGCCACATACCAAATCAACCAATAATCAACTTTGCGAGAGGAATATTATGCAGTTTGCTGCCGCCAATCTTTTCCTACTCAACCATGATTTTAACAACACCATCGGCTGTCGGCCACAAGGACCAAATTTTGGGATAACCAACTGCAGTGATACCAACAGAAAGCATCTATTTTGAATACGGAAATAATTCCAGGGCTGTTGCGCGGCCTTCCTCAGAAAAAAGGAATAAAAAAGGAATTTTGAAACAGAAAAAAGGAAAAA
Source organism: Trissonchulus latispiculum (assembly GCA_030248195.1). Lineage (NCBI taxonomy): Eukaryota > Metazoa > Nematoda > Enoplea > Enoplida > Ironidae > Trissonchulus > Trissonchulus latispiculum. Next base: position 4,912 of record JASAND010004399.1, read on the forward strand.
AAGGAATTTTTCCGATGAAAACTGGCTAAAATAACAAACTTTAAAGGCTATTTTCTTGATACTACGCTATCACATTACATATTATTAAATACATGCTTTAAAAATTTAATTTGATCAGATAGATTCGACGAAGTCGAGCGATTTTTCTTTTTACATTGACATCTGAAAATGGCTCCTGAAATCTGTACTGCCGCCTGCCAACTTTTATGCATATATATTACAAATTACACAGACTCAAAGCCGCATCCAGGTGAGAGGGGTTCAAGGGGTCTAGACTCCCCTTTTGGGATGACAAAATGGAAAATGTTTGTTATTATTATGGCAAAAACAGCTATTTTTAAAAAATGTTCGCACCGTCGGCACGATAATTTACGTTTTGCAAGAAATTAATGTCCAATGTACTTTTTTGGGGCAAAAATAAAAAATTTTCAAATTCTGGGGGGCTCGTTGCACTTACCTCGGACCCCCATTTTCAAAATCCTGGGTGCGGGCCTGCACAGACTTAAGTGGACAGGGACTAGACAGTGGTGGACTTTTTAGATTTTTATGATAAGAAACTACCTACAACCATCAAACTTTGCGTTGCGTAACAAAACAATACATGTGCTGAACAGAATTAAATCGTTAAAATTTGCTAGTTCATGCACGCTAGAAACTGCTAAAGCTCAGCCGCTTAAGGGGGGGCTACTAAAGGTTTGCCCCGACTTTGTCCGATTGGCCTACTTTTTGGCTAAGATATAGAGCATGGGTGTGGTCAAAAAAATATCGGGTACTGAGATCTTAACTGCCTTCCAGCCGTGTGCAGCCGTCGGGTTTATGTGCCCGACCCCCCGTTTTTCACAACTACCAACATAATTAATTAAAAATTTCTACTGACTGCTAGGCCAAAGCTTCAAAGCTGCCATTCGTTAATATGATTTGGCACATATGTCCCTACCTGCAGAAAAATACTAGATGTCTGTATCTTATCTGCATCTCTGGGAATTACTCTTCAAAGTTGAAGTTTCGGCCAAAATTTAAAATTTTTTGGCTAACGAAAGGAAAATTTTATTACTGGTACAAGCTATAAGGCTGTAATTTGGCATAAAAGGAGGCACTATAGGAGTACTCATTTGTGCCAAATGGCAAGAAATTCTGCCGCGTGAAAAAATTTTTATGTCAACTTTAATCTTCAAAAATTGCCAAAATCGCCTTTTTTGGGTAATGAAATCGAAAATCGATTTATCATCTAGTGAAGGTTTGCGACTTCTATGGCTGCAGAAAGCCTCTACACAGGATCCGACAGACTGAAAAAGGCGATTTTGGCAATTTTTGAAGATTAAAGTTGACATAAAAATTTTTTCACGCGGCAGAATTTCTTGCCATTTGGCACAAATGAGTACTCCTATAGGGCCTCCTTTTATGCCAAATTACAGCCTTATAGCTTGTACCAGTAATAAAATTTTCCTTTCGTTAGCCAAAAATTTTTAAATTTTTGCCGAAACTTCAACTTTGAAGAGTAATTCCCAGAGATGCAGATAAGATACAGACATCTAATATTTTTCTGCAGGTAGGGACATATGTGCCAAATCATATTGGCGAATGGCAGCTTTGAAGCTTTGGTCTAGCAGTCAGTAGAAATTTTGAACCAATTATGTTAATAGTTGTGAGAACCGGTACATAAACCCGACGTCTGTTCACGACTGGAAGTTAGCTAAGATTTCAGTACCCGATATTTTTTTTTGACCACACTCATGCTCTATATCTTCGCCAAAAGTAGGCCAATTGGACAAAGTCGGGGCAAGAATCCGAGTAGCCCTCCCCCCCCCCTCCAAGGGGGCTACGAACGGGTTGGCACGACATCGTCGTGAGGGACCTACTTTTTCCCCCCAACGTTAGCCACCATATCAAATTAAAAAAGTTTAGGGTGGGCGACAGTATATCTCGATATACACCGTTTTTGGCAGGACTCCAAAGTACAAATTTTAGTTCGAAAAATGGGATTTTTCAAAAAGTTTTTTTCAGCTCTGGTGGATTAACGGTTTGACCAATTCTGAAACTTTCAGCCATAAATGTTAACTGTTACTAGTGCTAAATATTAAAAGTATTCCGGCTTTCGAGCGTTGCTTCCTTCTTCAGCTATAACAGCTCAAAGTTTGAAATTTGGCAAAAACTTGCAGTGACCGTGCGCCGTTTTCGATCTAATAAAATTGACAGCCCCTAGCCTACCCCAGCTTTTTACCAAATATTAGGCTCTAATAGGGGCAAACTGTCTGTGAGTTTCAAGGGTTTTGGTTTTCTGGTTAGTGTGCTTGCAAAGTTTTTGTTAAGAAACAACCCTTATTTTTAGGCCTGAAAAGCTAGCTAAGCGCAGTAAGAATGGGGTCAAAAAATTTTTTGTCTCCGATTTTGCCGAAAAGGTTCTTATAGGGGTTATTTGACCTGCTGAATCCGAATATGAAATCCGTTTTTCGATATGACGCTTCCTTCGTTCAGTATGCGCTTACAACTGTCTCAGAGCGTTTTGGAGCGATCGCCATCCATACTTTGAGAAATCAATCTAGCATTTCTAAACACTGGAGCGAGGTTTAGTGACATAGCTTTCGGCACATCTTGGTACACTCACTGGCCTGTAATGTGCAAAGTTTCAGCCGATTCTGCCACAGTATTTTGGAGTAATTGGCTCACATCTTCGAAATGGCACCAAATAACAGCACCAAATATCGATAATATAATCCTGCACTGCGAACGCAGGGATTAACGAAATCACGTCGTTTATACCAAAGTTAAGACAGATACTTAGAGTATTAATTGCAGCAAAGTTTGGCTCATTTGGTAAAGCACAGTTCATTAGAAGTTAGTTAACCTCCACCCGTATAGACCTACAACACCCAATTTTTCGCACTTTGATGGTATAGCACAGAAAAGTAGGCAATGGTCTAGAGATTATTTTACACGATATCAAAGCAGTATATGTCAGAACTAATTCCTGAGAATTTTGGAACCGTGCCTTGCACATAGCGACCAGGGCGAGGCAAAGTTTCTGTACGTGTCATGTCGAGCTTTGCACCGACAACACCAACTTCTGATGGTTACACAGGACGCTACACTGCATGGAATTCTTTCAAACTTTAAACTATTTTACACTAAACCTAATACTATTATGTGGCAAAAGACTAGCTAGCTTTTCCAACATCGAACTTTTAGGGAAATTCGTAGCCCCCCCCCCCTTAAATCTACACTTTTCCAGCCAAATAGACCAAAATGCAATACGTAAAGCCAACTCAAGTTATTATTAAATATATACGTCCAAAAATATAAAACTAACTTTGAAATTAAAATCCATACGATCTCATCCCGGCGAAGCCGGAAATTTTGGAAAAATATGGGCAAAAATGTAATTTTTGCTTAACAATTTTGAAATTTCCTAGACTTTTTGAAGTCAGCCAGAAAAAAAGAAAATAAAAGGAATTTTGGGCGAAAAAAAGGAAATAAAAGGAAGGTCTCGAAAAAAAAGGAAATAAAAGGAAAAAAGGAACCGCAACAGGCCTGTAATTCGTCCTTCAATTAATTTGCTGCCTAGTGGTTGAACCAGCCAGCGACTGGCCGCCGGCCGCCGAGAAGCACCACAGACCGGCAGCGGCTAGTCAGACACATTTCTCAGTGTCCTACTTAACATACATTAACATATGGCTGGGTCCTGGGGATGAATGTCCCCCAGAAAATTGTAAGGGGTTGTACCTTGAACTGAAATTTTGCACAAAAATTGGAACTTGCACAAAAGGCATTTTGTGAAGTTTTTCGAAAAATTAACGCTAATTTTAATAAAAAGTTTGGTATTTTTTAAATTTGAAACAACATCTTCAACTTTTACAAAAAAATTAAAATTTTGCTGGATTTCTACGAAAGATTAAAAATGGTATCTAAAAATTCCGGCGAAGCCGAAAATTTTTTAAATCTTAGTGTTAAAAGTAATTTTACGGCTACGTATTTTTGCCTTACCCCAGGCCATTTTTCACCACCCCTCGTCCCCGACGGCGGTATAGGGCTTGGATCCTTCCAGACCCCCCCCGTTAACATACATGTGGTCTTAAGGCAATCAGAGCTAGAAAACTCCAAAATATTTTTATTATTATATACATTACAATGGGAACGTTTTTAGTTTATATGTTTGCATAAAATGAATAGCCAGTCTTGGATTTGTTTTGTAAACAGGTGCTGCGCTGCTTAAATTGCTGTGTCAACTACAAAGATTTGTGTTATGCAACCGGCCGGTAGCTAACGGCCGGGCCGGCCGCCGGCAGGCGGCTGCCCGGCCAGGCCAACCTAAAACACTGTTGCTGACTTTCTATATTCTATAGAATTTAGGAGGCTTTTAATTAACACTGCTGAAGTTGTTTGTTTACCATGCTCCTCAAAACTGAAGTTATCCTATCGCGAAACAAACATGCCTTATTCAATTCAGAAAGCAACGTTCATTTGACAGCATTCACAGTTGCAATAAACAGAACGCAATTTTTACTTGACATAAATAGACTTTAGATGAATATTTAGAACTTATTTAAAAACCAGTAGACGTTCGGTCCGCCAATGCAGGTGTTCCAGCCATCGGACTGACCTGTCCGGATGTTCAGACACCATAGCTATCTAACTACAAACTTCGATCCAGGGGAAATCAAAGTGCATAACTAAGTTGACGGCTCCGGGTTAGTGGGCACCAAGTTTTACATAGAATATTGCGCGCGAAGGGTTGATACGTTACCAGAAACGAACATAGCTTCTTGGCCATACACTGACAAGTCCCGCCTAACGTGTCAAAAATAAGCTAACGTGATCCAACAGTGGACTTAACAACTTTTCATAACCTCGAAAATTTTTGCGTCGCAGTTATTTTTAAATACCCCAGTATCATTTGCTGACGGCAACCCGAGATAGCTTCCGGTTAGGTCACCAATTCGAACTAACTTCAGTTTATCAAATCTAGTCTCAAGCTCTACTCTGGCTAAACAGAAAGATATAAGCTGGGCGGACTCTACATTAACATATTAACAAGAGTCCATGATTTTCTTCTATATATTAGAAGAAGAGTAAGCCACTAGAGGGCTCCTCTTCTTGGCATTGCGTAACGGTGCTCCGACCACAATACGCGAATGTTCCCCCGTTTGGGGGGGGGGGTAGCCAAATCATACCCCCTCCCCGTTTGGTTGGGAGGGGGGGTAGGCAGGTTGATTGTGGCTTTTGAAAAAGGGTCCCCGTTTGGGGGGGTCGACACAAGAGGTCCCCGTTTGGTGGGGGGGGGTATGCAATAGCGGTCCCCGGTTGGGGGGGGGGTCACAAAGTGGTCCCCGGTTGGGGGGGGGTCGCCAACAGCCAATCAGAATGAGCCAAACTTAGCCTGCTTGAGCGACCCCCCCCAAACGGGGACCCATTTTCGAATAGAACAAAAACTACCGTAATCCTCTGCTCCACCCCCCCCCCCACCAAACGGAGGGGGGTTTCTGCAATCTGATTGGCTGTTGGCTACCCCCCCCTCCCACCAAACGGGGACCTCTTTTTGGATACCCCCCAACCAAACGGAGGGGGGGTATGCTATGTCGATTTGGTCGACCCCCCCCAAACGGGGGAACATTCGCGTATTGTGGTCGGAGCACCGTTACGCAATGCAGTGAAGAGAAGCCCTCTAGTGGCTTACTCTTCTTCTTAATAATAGTGCAATTATGCACTCTTGATATTAATCTAGAAAAAACAGGGGGCGCCCATGCTCACTTATTGAAAAACCCCATTTTGACATGCCAAATTTTAGATTTGCATTTTAGAATTTCTCCAGAATTGTTTAATCAAAAATTTTGTTGCTCAAACTGAATGTTGGTACTAGTGGGGGTCTCCTCCTACCCAAAATCCATTTGTTGTATAAGTGACAGAAACGACAAAGTAAATCACCAACACGGCCGACCGGTTAAAAGTCGGCCGATCAACAAAAGAATTTGAGCTTTCAAAAATATATGCATGCAACTGTACACCTACAGCTTAGAAAAAAGTTCTCTTCTCTGGCTACCTAGCGAAAGCTGAAAGTAACAACTAGGGCTTTATATAGTATGTATATTGTATACTGCATAGCTTGCAAAAAAAAAGTCACCAAAACCGCAAAGCATTTACTCTATAAAAACCGCACTTTATTGAGCACTTTTTGACAAATATAAATATTCCGTCAAAACTCAACAAAACAGATACCAACAAACAACAGTCAAGACATCACATAAGACTGGACATTAACCAGAATTGCCATACATATGTACATCCAAGTTGATATAATCAACAAATAATGGCTGCAGCAAGTTGAAAATGGAGACAAGAGTGTGGTTAATGCGTATGAATGAATCCTGCATACACATATGCAAGAGGAATTCCCTATAAAACCGATTAAATAATAGGCATAATCGGGCTTTAAATCTACTGGGGGGCGCCCCTCATTCGGAAAGTTCCTCGCCCCATTCGAGGAGGCCCCGCATTAAAAGGCCTCCCCAATAAATTTGAACCCCCCCATTGGGGGGCTACTTCGAGTAGCCACACCAACCCCCTTAAACTTTGGCTTTGAAGTAAGCCAGATACTGACAGTATTATGTCATCACACATTAACATAGGATCGAGTCAGGGGGGGGCTTGTACCATTAGCATTAATTAACGTAATTTGTCACAAAATTGATGTTAAAAATAAGAAATCAGTAATTTTTTAAATACCTCTCTCAGCAAAACGTTAATTTTTAAAAAACCAAAATTTTGTCACTTTGCATTAAGAATTAACGAAATTCAATGCACAATTCTCAAACTGCGAAACAGGAAAATTCTCAAATATATAGTGCAAAAAACCTAAAACCAAAAATATTTTTGTTTAATGTTTGCTTACCCCTAGTGCTTGACGACGGTAGGACTCATACTTATGTTGTCCGGGCCGAGGGGTCTGCCATACCCCCGTGTCTGGGATTAGTCTAGTGGGGAGGGTATGAAGGGTGTGGTGGGCCCCATTAACACCCTTATCCTCAAAAAACGTTCCCCACCAAAAATCGCCCCCTCGCAAATGTGGGTGCCCCTTTTGGTACCAACTTCTGCCT
>JASAND010004400.1:0-10509 GCA_030248195.1 Trissonchulus latispiculum
TACACTCAGAAACATTTTTCGAGAAAAAAAGGCGCGAACATTTTGCAACCATGAAAAGCAGTGCATTGCTTAAATGCCAAAATTTCACTCAAGCTTGACCTCGAATCCTCCCCTTTAAAATCCTGGGCCCGGGGGGTCCGCCCAGTATCAGAACAGATTTTTTCCTACGGAAAAATTCCAACTCCAACTTCCACAACAACAACAACAACCACAACCACAGACCTGACTGTATCACATCCCAGAGTGTGGCACCGAGGACCGTTTTTCAGCCTTACAGGCCTCCAGAAACGTCCTGTGAAATGCTTCTTCAGGAGGGAATGACACTCTTTGGAGTCCTGCAGTTTTCGCCACCCATCCTCAATTCGTTTGATGGTTGCCTTGTCCGCCTGTGGAATGTTGGCCACAATCTTGTAGGCTTCCTTGTGCTAGAATAGAACAGAAGAAAAAAGAGTCACAATATAATACATATAATGCATAGAAAAGCATTAGATAGAGAAAAATAATCATCAGGTTACTAAGGCAAAGCTCAGAGTGCAACACAAAAAAAGCGAAGAAAATAGGTGCGGTAGGAGAAGACTGAAACTGAAAGACTGGAATAAATACCTGGTTCAAAAATCAGTTGGTTCAGTTACTAAATTTTAATTAATTGTGTTTGTTACAAAATTTTAAATAATTTAACTGAGAGTTTAATTATAAGTTAATTTAGCCCACCGCTAGCAAAATTAACTTCTAAAGAACCCTGTGCTTGCGGCGGTTAAAATGAATCAGGTGTATCAAGTAATGGGCAGTCTTTTTCATCCACAAAGTGTGATTTTCTTTTTCTATGTTTCCAAAGTATATATACGTATACAATTTACCATCTGTCAAACGCGCGCGCAGGCGCACCGCACCTGTAGACATAGGTCTGTCAGACGGAGGGGCAAGTCCTCAAGCGTCACTAGGGACGTCAAAGACGTCAGTGACTGCAACAGGCTACAGTACAGCAGCGCTAGGTCCATGTCAAACGTGTATACGTATAAGTATATAGACACGTATATATATATATACCCCCCGGAGGCAAAAAAAAACAACACAGCTAACAGGCAGACATTCTTCAGTCAACTACGAATTCTACCTAAGCAGGAGTAGGACCATTTTTTAACGACTGCAACAAATGGAGGTATGTACGTAGAATACGTACGTACGTACGTAGGTACGTATATAAAAAGCACTTATATAGGTTATGTTATATACGTGAGGTGCTGGAGTTCTTTTACTCAAATATACGTACAGCGGACACATTAGCTTACTTTGCTTACTTCTGCACACATATACGTACATAAATGCGTGTATATATAAGTCCAGAGTGTGTTACAAAGAAGTCAGAAGCGTGTAGCAGCGTGCACAGTTAGTAAAGAGTACGCATCTATATAATCTTCACTGTAACGCTTACACGTTATAGGTATATATACAAAGCTTATGTAACAAAAAAAACTTCCACTACCTCAGTATATATATATACTTACAAGGGTAAGATTTGACCTCAAATGAATATATATATATAGGTGATATGAACATAGGTGTAAAACAGCCGTACGTTATGCTGCATAGCTATTACGAACTTGGTGTTAAATTCTCATAGCTAAGATTAGATACACAGATAAGCCTATAAATTTAACCGGAAAACCTTTGGATAGTTATATACATATACGTTCAGTAGGTGTATATATATATATATACAACAGAAAAGATGCTGCATATAATATATGAGAGCGCAGAAGGCTATATATACCCTGTCGGAATCACATTACGTTCCATTTATTTCCAAATATATATATTCGTAACTTCCCACAGATTTTCACAAAAAAAAACGGGAAGAAAGAAACTGCGATTTTTGGTCGCCCGACCGGTCAAAACCCCTCCACATTTTGATCTATCTACTAATCTGAGAAAGAGAGGAGTGAGGAAGTGGGGGTAGAGCCAACACCCCTCACCCCCAGCAGAAAAAACCCAGCTATATGTTTGCCGACAGGGAATCCCGCTGCACAAAAATCGGCACAATTATATATATATATATATATATATATATATATATATATATATATATATATATATATATATATATATATACTCCCAGAATTTACCCGTCCACCATGGGGGTAATATCCAGGGGAGGGGTTTTGGGGGTTGAAATATATACGTAACCTCGTTTTGGGTTAAATTTTATCAATACTCCATTACAAAAAGTGCAAATTTTTGTCAACCCCCTCAATCTCAAGCAAATTTTAGTTAAAACCCCTTTCCGGATGGAAATTTTATAATCAGCCAAAAACCGTGAATATTCAAATCTGCCTGGTAAAAATAGGGTCTGTGGTGCCGATTTTTAAGTATTTTTCGATTTTGCCGATTTAATCAATTTCTGTCAGTTACCATAAAATTTTCAGGCAAACAGCAGTTCTTAAAGTATATATATATGTATATATATATATATATATATATATATATATATTATATATGTATATATATATATGTTTATATATTATGTATGTAGGGGGGTGTGCGTATTTACTGAAAAATTTTACCACCCAAATTTTTCAGCAAGAAATTCTTGGCCTAGAATCCTGTCAGGTCTTGTCCGGTCTGGTCAACAATGCTTCACCCCCCACTGCTATAAGATAGAGATGTGCACAAGCCGGATTTTTTTGGCCCGAATGTTGCCACTGGTTGAATTCCCAAATCTTCTGTCAGTTTTTTTTTCACTACAACATCGAAACGCTGTAGTTCATACTAAAAAATGTTAAATTTTTGCTGTAAAATAATCCCAGAATGAGTAAATTCATATTAGCTAATTTCAGCCCGGGCTCCGGTCCGCGGATCCACCTAAAATGTCTACTCAAAAAAGCTAATGCATATACAACCACATACCATACCACCGGCAGTCAGGGGCGGATTCAGAATGGGGGCGACCGCCCCCCCGCCGTGATTCGAAGGTAGGAAAACAGGAGAGAGCGGTGGGCAAAAAAATGAAAAATTTCGCGCCTTCGCAGTCGAATTTTCTACTTTAACCGCATATTTATTGCATTTATGAAGAAAACGCTTAAAATTTTCTAAAACAAATTACTTAAACCAGCGAAATTATGAGGTATATACGTACAATAGAACAGTGCAGTGTACAGTGCAATAATCTTAAAGACTTGTGAACAAGAAATGCCTTCCTTGCAGTTTCAGTTGGAATATCCGCAGTCAGTGCCTTGTTAAAGAGCACTTGCCTCGCTTTGAATGCCTGTGCATCTCCATTCTCCACACCCTTGCACTAACATTCTGCACTTTCTATTACGCGAGCTTTCTGATTTTGGGGGTGGGTCGGTTTTTAAGACTTTTTAAGGACGGTATGTAGCAGCTGCAACATCTTTAAGCTAAAGCTATACGTATATATATATATATTCAAGATTTTGAGGAACGAAGTTCAGTACCTACGCAACTGAATGCAGATGTTTTGTATTATTGCTACTCTCAGTTATAGCATAAGTCTACAGAGCTCAAAACTGCTATACGTATATTACGTATAGAGGTCGGGGAAAAAACCAAGGTAGTCACTGTTTGGACTCTGCAGAACTACTCCGTGGAGCAATCCGGCTATAAATTGTTTTCTTATCAAGCCCTGTCTAGTCTGTCATTTTGGTATATAAATCGCCTCTCTATGTCCTGTCGTTAATTAGTAATTAACGGTTAATTAGCCGGGGTATAAAAACCAATGGCGGGAAAAAACCAACCCCAATATTCGGGCAGGGTAACTCATATTAGCGATTTTATGCATGCGACAGGTAAAATCGGCGTCGCTGACTTCATATCTGCAGTTAGTTTTGCGATATTCCTTATAATAAGTGAGAAAATCAAACATCAAAATTTGCAGCACCAACTGGCTAGGTTTCATAAAATTTGCCAGTTTCTATGTAATGCAAAAATTTGTAAATCTTTTGAAATTCGATGAAATAAAATAAAATGTTGTTTCAGTGTTTTTTCGCGTATTTCTTTGTCCCAGAGTACATTTTGGCCACTTTAGCTGAGCCAAACAGTCGATCCTCAGAAATGAGGTTTTTACCGGCTAGCACAAAATTGTCAAGTCCAAATGCAATTTTGAGCTGTTCACGTGAAAGAACGCATTAAACTTGCTATGTGAATGGCTTTTGAGCAACTTAATAACCATTTTTCGGAGTTTGGCAGCAAAAGCAAAAATTGGTTTTTTCCCACCCCTTGGTTTTATTTTCCCATTTTTTTAAAATTCTGCTGGCAGCTTGCCAAGCGTCGCAGGAAGACGTGACCGACATTTTTGGAAAGAGCACATGTTGTTCTCATAGAAACTATTATTAAGAAACTAGAAAGTTATTATCTAACTACTATGGAAAATTTTCTACAGGCCTTCAAAAATAGGCAAATTTTGAATTTTTGGGAGGTCGAAAATGCCAAAATTTTCAAAATGTCAAAAAATGCTCAAACGTGGTCCGATTTTGCTCAAATTTCATGTGGTAGGTGGGATGGGCCCTGCCAACTTGCACGCCAAATTTGAGCCCGCTAGCTCATCCCCATCGCCCAAACGGGGGGTTGGTTTTTTCCCCACCACTTGCGGGTTGGTTTTTTCCCCACCACTTGCGGGTTGGTTTTTTCCCCCGACCTCTATATTACGTATGGGATCGGTCTAGTCTAAGTCCTTGCTTTTTGTTCCTTTACGTAATTATATACGTACTTCTCCGATTTGTGTCGAGTATTTTCCGAGTTTTAGAGTATATATAATAGACTGCAGATTGATTGGGTGGGGGAGGAAGGGTGTTTCCGAATGCTCAAATGAAGGTGAAAAAATTACGAGTGATGATTAAAAGCGCCGTCATTGGCTAAGCCTAACGTACATATAGAAGAAGAAGAGTTTTATACTCAAAAGTGCCGGCTTTATAATACTACGACGAGTTACGTTACAATATCATCCTACAAGATCCGACCTTCCTCCAGCACGTGATTACGGCATTAATACTGGTACAGAAACTGTTGCAAAGGTAAAGCAAACGTAATGAGTATAGGGTGGGAGAAGATTATGGTGGTCTGGTCACCTAACCTCCCGCCCCTTAAGAAAAGCATCTAGACATTTTTTAGTGAATGGTCAATCAATCTTGCTTCTTCCATGACCCGGCCAGGCATACAGGGGTACATCTGTATCTACCTCTATATACTTTATCTATACTTTATATACTCTATATCTGTTTAATAACACGTTTAAATAGGCACTACATGCCTGTACATGTTTGCGCCATATTTGTTTACTTACAAACGTACGAATACGTATATTATATATTAGCTATCTACAAAATGTAATCTTACGTGGTACGTATATAAGGTGCTAATTCCTAGGTGTGACTAAAGTTCATTGATAAGAAATATTATATATGTAACGTATTACAGGTACTGAAACATATTTTAACTGACACATTCCGTACAGTAACGTATATATATAAATTGTATATATACGTATATATACATTGTTTTGTCTGTTTTGTTCTGCTCAGCAAATTCAGCAATTTTTGTGTGCTTGTTTGTATGAAGCTTAGAGGTGGACCTCAGCAGTCCCCTGTTTGCAACTGTGTTGTTGTGGGTGTTTCCATCTGGCTGCTCTTTGTGCTATACCTAGGGATTCATATGTTCAGAGAGCTTGTAAGTTCAAAGACTGCCGGCACTGGCGGATCCAGGATTTGGTGCCGGGGTGGGGGCGGTTAAATTTTTTCGCCGGGGGTCTGGGGGCGCGGAGCCTCCCAGAAGTTGAAGAAATTTTTTGTTTTTGCAATAAAATCGGTCTTCGGATCTTTAATTCTTTTCATATTGAAGAACTGAGAAAATTTTTTAAAATTCTTGACATTTTTAGGCAAAATGGTAATTTTCTCCGAAAATCGGATGCATTTTAAGCGTTTTCTTCATAAATGCAATAAATATGCGGTTAAAAAGTAGAAAATTCGACTGCGAAGGCGCGAAATTTTTTCATTTTTTGCCCTTTTTCCTTTCTCTCCTAATTTTTCCTACCTTCGAATCACGGCGGGGGGGCGGTCGCCCCCCCTCTGGATCCGCCCCTGACTGCCGGTGGTATGGTATGGTTGTATATGCATTAGCTTTTTTGAGTAGACATTTTAGGTGGATCCGCGGACCGGAGCGGGCTGAAAGTTAGCTAATATATAATTTACTCATTCTGGGTTATTTTACAGCAAAAATTTAACATTTTTTAGTATAATTTAGCGTTTCGATGTTGTAGTGAAGCCTTTGCTGGTAAAAGTTTGGAAATTCAACAACTAGCGACCGGGCCAAAAAATCCGGCTTGTGCTCATCTCTATCCTATAGCAATGGCTCCCTGTTTCGCTAGTGATTATTATTGGACAAGGTTTGACTGGATTCTAGGCCAGAATTTCTTGCTTGGGAAGTTTGGGTGGTAAAGGTTTTTCAGTAAATACACACACACACATACATACATACATATATATATATATATATATATATATATATATATATATATATATATATATATATATATATATATATATATATACATATATATATACTTTAAGAACTGCTGTTTTTTGTTGCTACACTAGAGATTGAAAAATTTTTATGGTAACTGAAGCTTGAGCTTAGAATTGATTAAATCGGCAAAGTCGAAAAATGCTTAAAACTCTACCCTACAAACCCTATTTTGCCGGGCAGATTTGAATATTCACGGTGAAAGGCAGGGGCGTATCCAGGATTTTGAAAAGGAGCAAGGGTTTAACTAAAATTTACTGATTGAGAGGGAGGGGGGTTGACAAAAATTTGCACTTTTTGTAATGGAGTATTGATAAAATTTAACCCAAAACGAGGTTACGTATATATTTCAACCCCCAAAACCCCTCCCCTGGATACCCCCATGGTGGACGGGTAAATTCTGGGAGTATATATATATATATATATATATATATATATATATATATATATATATATATATATATATATATATATATGTGCCGATTTTTGTGCAGCGGGATTCCCTGTCGGCAAAACTATATAGCTGGGTTTTTTCTGCTGGGGGTGAGGGGTGTAGGCTCTACCCCACTTCCTCACTCCTCTCTTTCTCAGATTAGTAGATAGATCAAAATGTGGAGGGGTTTTGACCGGTCGGGCGACCAAAAATCGCAGTTTCTTTCTTCCCGTTTTTTTGTGAAAATCTGTGGAAGTTACGAATATATATATTTGGAAATAAATGGAACGTAATGTGATTCCGACAGGGTATATATAGCCTTCTGCGCTCTCATATATTATATGCAGCATCTTTTCTGTTGTATATATATATATATACACCTACGAACGTATATGTATATAACTATCCAAAGGTTTTCCGGTTTAAATTTATAGGCTTATCTGTGTATCTGTTAGCTACGAGAATTTAACACCAAGTTCGTAATAGCTATGCAGCATAACGTACGGCTGTTTTACACCTATGTTCATATCACCTATATATATATATTCATTTGAGGTCAAATCTTACCCTTGTAAGTATATATATATACTGAGGTAGTGGAAGTTTTTGTTACATAAGCTTTGTATATATACCTATAACGTGTAAGCTACATTGAAGATTATATAGATGCGTACTCTTTACTAACTGTGCACGCTGCTACACGCTTCTGACTTCTTTGTAACATACTCTGGACTTATATATACACGCATTTATGTATATGTTTGCAGAAATAAGCAAAGTAAGCTAATGTGTCCGCTGTACGTATATTTGAGTAAAAGAAACCAGCACCTCACGTATATAACATAACCTAAGTGCTTTATATATATATATATATATACGTACGTACGTACGTATTCTACGTACATAGACCTCCATTTGTTGCAGTCGTTAAAAAATGGTCCTACTCCTGCTAAGGTAGAATGCTATAGTTGACTGAAGAATGTCTGCCTGTTAGCTGTGTTGTTTTTTGCCTCCGGGGGGTATACGTGTCTATATATGTACGTATATATATATATACGTGTACACGTTTGACATGGACCTAGCGCTGCTGTACTGTAGCCTGTTGCAGTCACTGACGTCTTTGACGTCCCTAGTGACGCTTGAGGACTTGCCCCTCCGTCTGACAGACCTATGTCTACAGGTGCGGTGCGCCTGCGTGCGTTGACAGATGGTAAATTGTATACGTGGTATATATACTTTGGAAACAGAAAAAGAAAATCACACTTTGTGGATGAAGAATAAGAAGACTGCCCATCACTTGATACACCTGATTCATTTTAACCGCCGCAAGCACAGGGTTCTTTAGAAGTTAATTTTGCTAGCGGTGGGCTAAATTAACTTATAATTAAACTCTCAGTTAAATTATTTAAAATTTTGTAACAAACACAATTAATTAAAATTTAGTAACTGAACCAACTGATTTTTGAAACTGGGGCATTTTTATTCCAGTCTTTCAGTTTCCAGTCTTCCTCCTACCGCACCTATTTTATTTTTTGTGTTTGCACTCTGAGCTTTGCCTTAGTAACTCCGGATGATTATTTTTCTCTATATATCAAAATGCTTTTCTAGGTATTATATATGTTATATTGCGACTCTTTTTCTTCTGTTCTATTGTAGCACAAGGAAGCCTACAAGATTGTGGCCAACATTCCACAGGCGGACAAGGCAACCATCAAACGAATTGAGGATGGGTGGCGAAAACTGCAGGACTCCAAAGAGTGTCATTCCCTTCTGAAGAAGCATTTCACCAAGGACGTTCTGGAGGCCTGTAAGGCCCGAAAAACGGTCCTCGGTGCCACACTCTGGGATGTGATACAGTCAGGTTCGGCTCTCTCTGTGCAGTGGACGTTGGAGTAGGAATTCCGTAGGAAAAAGTCTGTTCTGTTACCCGGCGGCCGCCCTCCCCCCCCCCCTCCCGCACCCAGGATTTTAAAAAAGGGGGCGGCTGCGAAGTCAAGCTTGAGTGAAATTTTGGCATTTAAGCATATCACGGCTTTTCATGGTTGCAAAATGTTCGCGCTTTTTTTTCTGGAAAAATGTTTGAGTGCTTAACTGTCTTTTTTAGTGGGGGGGGGGGTGGGGCCCCCCCCCCCACTTTTTGGGTCCCCCCCCACTCGACCCCTTCCCCCCCCGAAACATGCCGCTTTCGGTTACAATAGATTTAAGCTATGAACCTTATCAAAATTTGTGTATGTAGTTTTCATACAATTGTTCAGCAAAAAAATTTTACCCCCCCCCCGACTTCGATCCCAACCGCCCCCCCCCCTGAAAATTCTTTGTACCTACGCTACTGTTTATAACAAATACAAATTAGGGGATTGGTATTGAACCACCCCTCTTCCCTTGGCTAGTTTTTACTGCCCCCCAATCGACGAGCTCCTCTCACCAGGTTCCCCCTGAAAAGACTCCCATAAATTCCGACCTCCCCCCTCATACCCCAAAAATTTGCTAAATGTTACCATTTAACAAGAATGTCATCATTCTTTGCCAAATTTTAACGAAATTTTCTCAATTTTTGGCAAAGTTTAACCAAAAAAACGTAAAAACTTCCCAAAATTTTTCACACTTTGAGCCTCCACCCCCCCCCCCCCTTAAATTTTGGCCTAAAAATAAGCCGACCCCCCCACCTCCAAAGTAATTAAGCACAACTTCTGTTCGCTGTAAACCCACCTTAATACCAGGTCCGCATCGGACCCGAGTACTGATGATATACTTTCGTTCCGGGTCCAGATCCTTCAGGCTGTCCAGCTTATCCTCCCCCAAATCAACGGGGGGCTGCTTCGCCTTCGGACCAAAACCACCATGATAGTCCTCGATGACGGGATCAAACAGTTCCTGAAGGTTCGATAGGACTCCGCATAGGGGGCGTACAGACCCACCCCAGAGTCCAGGTTGGCAACACCGGAAAAAAGAAAAAGAAAGTCTTAGGATAAAGAGGTCATTCACCAACCCCCAGAGAAAAAGTGGACAAATGCAAGATATTATTGCCTGGTGCAAAAATCGGGTTTTGGTTTGTGAAAAGAATCAGACTCATCCCCCAAATATTTCGCTTTTGCACATGCCTGATACGTGCATACATGTAGCAGAACACACGTTAGGCATCAGACAATCCAGGTCAGAGGGTTTAAGGGTTCTAGAGACCCACCCCTCGTGGGATACTACATGAGGGTGTGAGAATACAACTTTCTACTACTTTTACGACAAACCTTGCAGGGTTCAAACAATTCAGCTGGGCTTTTCTAAGCGAAAAAAGTGGGGGGGGGAGGGGGTGGGAGCCCCTCCCCCCCCACTAGTGGGGGGGACCCAAAAGTGGGGGGGGATCCAAAGTGGTCAGCCGGAAAATTTTGCAAATTTTGACCAAAAATCCTTAAAATTTGGCATTTTCTGGGCACCTTATGGTGAGTGGGGGGCCCAAAAAGTGGGGTGGGGCCGAGTGGGGGGGGGGAAGGGGTCGAGTAGGGGACTAAAATTCCCACCCCCCCCCCCCCACTAAAAAAAAGCCCAGT
>JASAND010004402.1:0-17387 GCA_030248195.1 Trissonchulus latispiculum
TTGTACTTCGTTCAGTTACGTATTGCTCATCAATTATTGGATCATCGAGGAACCCCTTACAACGTTGGATGTGAAAGTAAATTTTTCTATTGAGTTCAGCTCGGATTCTGGGTCGGACTTCATTGTAAGCCTCAATTTCAGCCTCAGCATTATCATGGCCGTCTGCAACGTATTCGTTTGCTAACCTATTTATTCTACCTTCCGAATTTTTCTTCAGACTGTCTGACAAGCTCATCCCAAAATTTACCAATGTCAGTTGGCTCATAGATCTCTCCACAACTCGAGTCGCTACTGTCTGAACATTCGGTACTCGTCTCTGATTGTGACTCTTCATACTCTGATTCGGACTCAACATACTCTGGTTGAGCACTGGAGATTTTGAACATGACGTTGCAGGATTGGAGCGCCCTGGTGAACGTCTGACCACAAGTACCACTGGTATGGTTTGTAATATTCACAACTAGACATGTTTGTTCTGCTTGAGTTTCAATATACGCTTTATAGACTTGATGTCGCTTTGTCCTTGTTGTCTGTGCTTTTATTGATTTCGCTGGTGCTTTTATATACTTTGACTATCGTGCTTTTATTGATTCTGAGTCACTCCAAACCAACTCCGAGCCAGCATACACTGAGCATACACCGAGCCTTGTGAGTAATATTGGGGTAATGTTCGAGTAATGTTGAGCAAGGTCAATAACAACTTCTGCTTTTATTGATTTCGGTCGATGCTTTTATGTGTTTGTATGTACAATTTATGTTTTTATTGATTCACAGTACTCGAAGTTAGTCATGTCTAGATTGGAGAGCCAATTCGACGCGACGACTTCGAGTACTGTGAATCAATAAAAACATAAATTGTACATACAAACACATAAAAGCATCGACCGAAATCAATAAAAGCAGAAGTTGTTCTTTGACCTTGCTCAACATTACTCGAACATTACCCCAATATTACTCACAAGGCTCGGTGGTGTATGCTCAGTGTATGCTCGGTGTTGGCTCGGAGTTGGTTTGGAGTGACCCAGAATCAATAAAAGCACGATAGTCAAAGTATATAAAAGCACCAAGTGAAATCAATAAAAGCACAGACAACAAGGACAAAGCGACATCAAGTCTATAAAGCGTATATTGAAACTCAAGCAGAACAAACATGTCTAGTTGTGAATATTACAAACCATACCAGTGTGGTACTTGTGGTCAGACGTTCACCAGGGCGTTCAACCTGCAACGTCATGTTCAAAATCTTCACAGTGCCCAACCAGAGTATGTTGAGTCCGAATCAGAGTATGAAGAGTCTGAATCAGAGACGAGTACCGAATGTTCAGACAGTAGCGACTCGAGTTGTGGAGAGATCTATGAGCCAACTGACATTGGTAAATTTTGGGATGAGCTTGTCAGACAGTCTGAAGAAAAATTCGAAGGTAGAATAAATAGGTTAGCAAACGAATACGTTGCAGACGGCCATGATAATGCTGAGGCTGAAATTGAGGCTTACAATGAAGTCCGACCTAGAATCCGAGCTGAACTCAATAGAAAAATTTACTTTCACATCCAACGTTGTAAGGGGTTCCTCGATGATCCAATAATTGATGAAATTCTAACGAAACAAATAGAGTATGAGGCAAAGTATTCTGATGAAGAAGCCCTCAGACGTGCCATAGAAAAGAACTCCAATTTGAGCACGGTGGTACTACCTGAAAAGACGGTGGACCAATTTGATGAACAGGAAGAGGAAGAATAAAAATTTATTAGTTGGGAGTATGTTCGGAGTAGGCTCAGTGTATACTCGGTGTTGGCTCGGAGTAGGTTTGGAGTGACTCAGAGTACAAAGGTACGACTGTTGGTAAGTTAAGGCCCGGCATGGAAAGTTAAGACAAAATTCTGTAAAATATTAAAAAGTATGCTCGGAGTAAGATTGGTGTGAACTTGGGTGGGTTGAACGAAAAGTTAAGAAAGATTAAACACTTAATAATACCAATTTGCACATACGGTAAATGTAAGTTATAAGCCAACCAACTACTAGCTAACTCAAAAGTCTATATAAACGGTGAAATTTCTGGGGAAGTGTCAGTTTGACTTGTTCTTTTGTCGTGAGCGGTCGGTTTTAAAAGCTTTCTTGAAAACATGTATTGGTGGTGTTGGTTCAGTGTTCAAAGTAATGAGGTGGAAATTTGGGACTACAGTGCGCCAAGTTACTTCACCCCGGAAACAGCTATCGAAGATGGAAGATCGGCTACTTTTAAATTTAAAGGAACTTTTGGATTACCATTTTTGGGAGTTTTAGAAGGACCCGATTTGGTAAACCTTCGGATGGTTGACCAGAAACAAATTCCACTTATCGACAGCCTTGCTCAAACCCTGGGAACCAAACTTCGCCTCCATCTCTGCTCCCCTTATCCCAACAGTCCTCTTCAGGGCTAATTGTATATCTGATTGAAAATGTGTGCATAGAATACACAAACATAAAACAGATAAACATATAATATAAACAATATAAAATACATAAACGCATCGAATTAAAACTGGGTTTAGGTAGGTGGATAGGTCAACTAGCGTAGGCAGGTAGAGAAGTTAGGCAGCTAAGTAAATAAGTTATTTAAATCGAATAAGAGGTTAGAAAGCCATAGACGGTCAAAGATTACTCCTTATGAAAATTTTATGAAACCTGATTTGTTGATGCTGCACCAAAAATTATAAGAATCCTTATTTAGCTGAAACTAAGTGTGTTGGGTCTAGACTTGTAGAGCTCGAGGAGAGGAATCGAACGGTATCTGTTTCATTGAAATCGGATCAGGGATGAGAAAGTTATGGACCGTTGAAAATCACCTTATAAAATATTTATGAAACCTGATTGCCTGATGCTGCACCAAGAGTATATAAACCCTTGAAGTTGACAATTATGTCAGAAGTTTAGTTAGTACAAATTCATCAAAAATCAAGTAAAATGGTCGGCAATTTAGTGGAGTTGAGTAAAATGAACATGATTTGAACAAAAAATGAACAAAATATAGATCAAAACGAAAAAATTATAAAAATACAAAAAATACAAAAATACTGCATGCGCCGGACTAGGTTAGGTACTGTATATATGTATTGTACATAGGTTAGGTAGGTAGGTTAGATAGTGTATATACGTAGATTAGGTAGGTAGGTACGTAAGTAGTTTAGGTAGGTAGGAGTCCGATAATGAGCCGACGCCGGGTCCCAAGCCCCGGGGGAAGAACTCAGAGGGGTGGTGAGGAAGGAACAATGGTAAAGAACACAAGGAAAAGAGGGCGAAAGGGTACTGACGTCATATAGTACAAGCCTATGCTCAAGGGGAGGGAGGGAGTGGGAGTGAAAAGTTGGGATTGGGATTCAGGGTCGAAACGTGCACCCTATACTACTAGCGCACTAAATAACGTATTTAGAACCACAAACCGCTAACCTACTTGCCCCAACTAAGGCAACTGACCCCGCCGAAGTCTTAGTGGTAGAGTTGTGACGCGGGCCGGTGGCGGGCCGCGGGCTCGGGCCGGGCCGCGGGCCGGGCCGGGCCGGCCCGGATTTTTCGGCGACGGCCCGGCCCGGGGCCCGGCCCGCAAGATTACAAATAGGCGGCCCGCCACCGGCCCGCGGGCCGATGGCGGGCCGCGGGCCGGGCCGGTTTTTTACGCGGTAACTGACAATTTTTCAATAAATTTCGATGCAATTTCAAGTCTACAGTCAAAGTTTCATTTACGGATTTTCAATGGCTTTGTTTTTACACGTAATGGAAATTAGAATTGAGCTGTGCTGGTATCTGGGGGTTAAGGATGTTATATGTGGCTACTTATTGGATTTGGATATACCTAATCCTTTTTAAGTTACGTCTATGAGAAGGGTGTGGAAGCTTTTTATATGTGAACAGTTGTCGCAAAACAATTGGACTGAAAACATTCGCTTATATAATCAGGTTTGATGGTATTGGTTTTGATGTAATGGGGGTATCGTTCGCAGTTTAAGACGCAGTGCTCTTGCTTGCGGTTGTAATTGCTGATTTGAAACGTAACCAACATCCAAAACTTTGTTAGACAAACTAAATGAAATTTAGTTTAGTTCATTCCCTGCGATTGAGTTCTTTCCCTGCTATTGGTCATGTAATTGAGACCTTTATGTCAAAATCAAGCAAGTGGACAAACTTAACACAAGAGACATTTAGTTTAAGGAAGTGAAAAACCTCAGAAAAAGTAGGACAGCATCTACAAAAAATAAGGTTAAGAGTGGAGTAGAAGCGCCGAGCGACAGCTTGGATTGATTTGTATTTGGATAATGTGTGGAATTCTGCATAACAATGCAATATTTACCAAACACGTAATCGGCTGACCAGTGGCCACTTGCTATTGCTATTTAGTGTTTGTGAAAAATGGAAGACATAAAATAGCCGTAAAATAAGTTGAAATTAGACGTAAAACAAGTTGAAATCAATTTACCTAACAGTTCGGGCGTTTTTGCGACGTCGGGCCGTTCGGCCCGTAGAAATTTGCGGCCCCGGGCCGGCCCACGTGGCCCAGCCCGCCACCGGCCCGCGGGCGGGTGGGGGGCCGCGGGCTAGGGGCCGGGGTCGGGCCGGGCACGGGCCGGGCCGGCCCGCGGCCCGGCCCGTAGGACCACATCGGCCCGCGGGCCGTCCCGGCCCGCAAAATTTTCTTATTTTCCAACACTACTTAGTGGTCACTGATGGCCCCCGACAGCGTCCAGTATGAAGTCTGGTGGCTCTAAAGTGCCGTTTTAAAGGCTAAAACGTTGTTTTTTCGTGTTTGTGAGTGATTATAACCTATTTCCAGGCATTTTGGCAGAGAAACTCAGAACTTCGTATATTGCTGGGGTATGACCCACGGTCACGTGACCCCTGCCGGACCCTCCAGGTACCAACTGGACAGTCCACAGTGGCTAAAACATGTCCTAGGGGTTTTCCAGGGCGCTGAATTCAAATCTGGCATTAGTTTTTGGAACTATGGGCTAATACTGACTTCTGGGATCACGTTTACCGCCGGACGGTCCAAGCCCGGCTGGTTACCAGGTTGGACTCCCAGAAGTGTCAGGCAACCTCAAAAACAACGTATATAAGGGTTTTCGAGGTCGCTGAGCTCGATTTTGACGTTAGTTTTGCTCTACCTGCTGTTCTGACTTCGGTAACGAAACATAAAAATGATTTATTTGTTTGTTAAAATTTTAACAAAAAAGTCACCCACCCCAGGACGGCTCAGAGGTCCGACTGGGAACTTCTAGATATGTATCGATAGCCCACAGTCAGGACATGTCACATGCACAATATGGGTTGCCTAGGGTTTTCCCTTTGTAAATAGCAGCCGAAATTCGAACTTCGGTCATGAACGTTTTTGAGGTCACTTTTGAGTACCCTCACTTAAAGGTCTGCCCTGAACGCATGGAGAGGGCCTAGGGGCTCAAACTCACAGGCTGTAATGTCGAGATGTGTGGCTATCACCATGCAAAAAATTGGGTCTCTGCGACTTTCCTGTCAGGGTTGGGTGATTTTTTTTGTTAAAATTTCGGGTGATTTTTTTTGTTAAGCTTGCTATATTTTCCGAAAAACTCTTTCAAATTTTGAAAAACCACATAGATCTCATGAAAGCGAACACATAGGCGGCCCTGAAAATCCAATTGAAGTTTTCAAAGGATTTTGAAAATATTGAATAACTATCGCCATTTTTGACGAAATTAGCCGATATTTACGATACAATATGTTTGGGACTAATTTTCCGTCGAACGGCTAGTCCCTGGCATCTACTGAGCAAACCTAAAACCTAAAAAATTGGCTTCTTGTGATGAATTTAAATTTTTTCAATTTCTTTTTCAACCAAAGGAAGGTTCATGCAATGACAGTTCAGAAAATATTGCTGCAGCAAAAATGTATCGCTAAATCAGTATAAACAAAAGTTGCGCTCCCTAAATTTTTTGGTCAGACTTTAATGCCCTAGTTATCCGCATACACCGTTAAATGCACACCAAGACGACTTTAATATTACAAAAGTATATACATAAACAGGTTAGAACAAAGTAGACAGCTGGATGGTACTGTACAAACGAAACCATGGAAACTACAGGTGCGCAGAGCAACTATGGAAGACAGTGTAGATGGGAGGGAAAACTGGAGAGTGGAAAACCAGAGGAATTCAGGTACGGGTTCAACCAGGGTCAAGCGGCGGTCATGGAAAAATCAAGCAACAGTCTGACAAGTGTTCAACAAGAAGCTGGGGAGGGCCACAGTGGGTAGGCTAAAAACTAACATCCAAAAACCAAAGGGGCAGTCTGGAGCAGAACCAGGTAAATCTAAGGACAGTATTAGGAATTAGGACGAAGGGACGGACTCTCGGATGTCAGACCAGATGGGCAGTGAGGCGATTCAGGAAGCGTTCCTTCGCGTCCGCCCTCAATTCAAGGACTGCAACAAACACAAACACACCCCCGCAGAGAATAAACCTTATCCGGAACTTTCAAAATACTATTATCAAGCTCTGCCCGATACACTAGCCAACTGCCAAGTAGTAGGCTTCGGTGGTGACTTGCTTCAAACTAGTTTCCACATTTTCTCCAATATAATTGTCAAAGTTTCCCCACACTAACTATGATAGAAAATTGGAAAACTGAATTCAGTGAGACTGGAGGGAGGCCGCACCGGAAGAGGATTCGTGTTTATAGAGGGCCTTTTGAAAAAGTAGTTAAAAATGTTTTAACTCGTTTATCCCTGCAGGCGAGTTAAAAGAAACTATCTAACTCCTTTAACTTGCTGCGCGAAAAGACCCAAAGAGACCAACTTAGCTATAATCGTATAGCAACGTCTGCCGTTTTATTGGAAATTCTTTGAGAGAAGACTTCATCCCTCCTTGCCCTCCAGGTCCAAAGCATGCAACACTGCTTATTGAACTAGAAGAGAAGAGTCCGTATATACAACGACCAAGATTTGTGCGTTAGGCCGGGCCTAGCAACTCACTGAAAGAATCAAAGCTGGTTTGGAGGACATAGTGTTCACCAATTGCCTTTCCTACAGCCTCGAAGACAGCACCAAACATGCTGAAACAGCAACACAGTACATTATGCATACACACACAGGTCTAGACATTCTTAATATGAGTGATGTTTAGCGTACGAATTCTCACCGTGTTGAAGCTGAACGATTACGGCAAATGAAGTAAGCTGAAGACGGATTCAAGCCTTGCCTCGGTTTGTAAATCCGAGGTAGCACAAGAAAAGGTAGAAATGGGTGTCTGTCTGCAAGTAGGATAGTGAAAATATGACTTTTAATAGTGTATACTAAAGAAAAAATAGCTTAGACATGTTGCCATTTCCTCTAAGAAAAATATATTTCTTGTAAGAAATAAGGGAGAGATTCAAAAGAAGTTCCTAAATAGAGGCTCGAAAGTTAATTAGGAGAACGTCGTTTCAAAACAGTCTCCTAACTTAGGATAGGAGTGCATACGAGAGCTCCTAACTGTTTCCTAACTTGGGAGAACGTCAGGAAAATTTAGGAAAGTCTTTTGAAACAGCCTATTAACCTGCTCCTAAAACACTCATAAGTATTCCAATAAGTCCGTTCCTAAGCAAGCACTAACTTTGGAGAACCTTTCGAAATGACCCCCAGATAAGTAGTAGACAAACATCCCCAAAACATGTACAAACATGAATGTAGACACAAATGAGAGAGAGAGAGAGTATGTGTATACGTACTTTTTTGAGTGCTCCATCTGCTCTGATACGGGGGGAACGCCGATGATGAGGAGGTGGTTGAGATCGGAGTGGGGCTGGGCGAAGGGGACTCCCAGGACGAGGGCCAGACGACGCACCTTCTCGTACGACTGGCGCGACTCGTGCTGCAAACAACAACAACAATAACACACACACAGCACATCCAACATACATCTAGGGTTTGTCTATTTCTGGACGACCCTTTTGACTGAGCATCTCAAATCCGTATAACTAATCAAGTAATGCTCAATTAAAGTAGTCTGGAATAAGACAGGCAATACCTCTGCAAGATAGGCGTGTAGAATGAACCTGGCGAGATGCTTGAGAGCGCTCGGCATCGTCAGCCAGTCGTTCTTGGAGGACTGAAATAAGACACACAGGATGCACTTGACGCAAACACTTTCTATGTCAATGTTAGCCATCACACTAAACTAGAAACTTAACGTGGAAATGATATATTCCGCTGTTACAGGCATGAACAGTCAATGGCTGTCTTGCTACCGGAGCCGAAAGGTCAAGATTGTTGTTGCTGCCGGGTTACTCAGCCAAGAGGCTATACGAGGGCGCTAACCTTTGTCTCTCCCCATCAGCCATAGCTGGTATGGCTCTCGCTTCGTCCAGGTCAAGACGGTGCCTGCTCCAACAGGCGAGTCATTGCCAGCTATGACTGAAGGGGAGAGGAGAAGCAAAGAAACTAACCTAATGGGAAGACCAGGGCCGGGCCAGAAAAAATGCAGAAAAGCAGAGCATGACCTGAGTTGGTTGGCAGAGAGAGAGTGAGACTCACCTCAGGGAGCTGGGCGAAGAGATACTGTCCCATGGGTATGATCTTGCGGAGGGAGACGAGGGACTTGACCCGGTCCAGAGTCAGACGACACAGCTCCTTGTACAGCTCGAATCCGCGGCGCATCAGAGGAGCGCCCTCCCCACTGCAGCTACCCTCTCTGAAACACCCACACAAAAATATTAACGATATTAAATAAATACAATTTTTCGAGAGACTATAATATAAAAAGCACATTAAACTCAGACATTTGCAACAGATACATGGATAGGGAGAGAGACAGATACCTTGAGTGGGAAAGAGAATCCATGGCGATCATGAATCGCTCTGTGAGGCCTCCGCTTCCGCTCCCACTCGGATCGTCACTGCGTCTCTGAAACAGAAACCCCACATCCGTAAGAGGACAATACACTGGAAATTAAGCACATACACGACCTTCTATTGGGTCTAATCAGTTGTGCTCAAATATCCCCTCAGACTCTCGTGTTTAGAATTTTGGGCAAACAACGACAAACAAACCGAGTAAATACTGTCTGACTGTTTGAGAAGGATAGACAAAGCAGGGAGCCTCCGTAACGATTTATTCCTTCAGAAACGGCAACCATTTACGTAAGAGACTGACAAACGCAAGTAGAAGATTATACATGGAGAATGATAGAGAAATTATTGTAGCTACTGTCTTATTGACAAAGGTAAAGACAGGTGCCTTTTCGCGAATTCCACAAGAGGATGCAAAGACATCAAATAAATGGATTATGTTTTGGACTGAAACAGCTACCAGTCTATAGGGTGGATGAGTGGGAATGGAAGCGGAGGAGGTACCTGTAGTTCCAGAAGGGCGGAGAGGGAGTGGACGACGTCGGCGGCGCCAAGGACGGAGGAGCCGAGGAGGGCCTGGAAGGAGGGGTAGCAGAGGTCCTTGAGTCGATGCCGCTCCAGGGAGGCGGACTCCTCCATCCAGGAACGGACGCTGCGCTGGTACTCGCTCTTCATGTTCACAAAGTTCTGACGACACTCACGAAGCGGCAGACTAGAAACACACACGACACAGGAACACACTGTCACTAAAGGCATCGTTAAGACTGTCGAATGAAAACGTTAGAACAACAGAAATGCTAACAATTCTTCTACGGCAAGCGCCGTATCCTCAAACTCGTCTATGACGTATTGATATTATCAGTTGGTTGGTTAGTGTGTTTTCTAGACCTGTGGACAGACTAGACTAGAAGTGAAGTGACGGTGACCTACCCCAAATCGACGAGGAATGACTTGAGGAGTTTGTTGTTGGCGTTGGCCCAGACCCGGAAGCGGGAGGCGGTCACCACGCTGTGCTCCAGACTCTCGTAGAGACTCCACTTCCGGTACAGCACCAGGCGCAGTCTGCAACACACACACTCACACACTTAGGTACAACTACGGTGATAAGTCTGATCAAGTTCCTACTAGCTGAAATCTCTTTTCCATCAACAATTGCGTACACTGAGCCATGTAGGTGCTAAAAAAGAAGAAACGCAAAAGTGTACTTGAGAGAGGGCCTGCTTGAGACTCACTCATTCTGAACGGTTTGGATTCGAAACTGATCAAAGGAAGAAGAATCGCTCGCTCCCCTTTCATGTCTAAAATAGGAAAACAAAATATCAGGAACGATAGAATAAGGCAGCGCAGTGCACATAGAACCAAATGGACAAACAAAAACTAAAGGACTACATTGTAGAGATTGTCGTTAGAGTTGTGCACAATGGACCATGTGCACCCTCCGAGATGGCGTTACCTGTGCGCGTGCCTGAGGACGTGGCCCTGGAGATCCGTGAAGTCCAACGTGTAGCGTCGCGCGTCGATCCGACCCTCCAGATACTGATACGTCACGCCCACAATCGCCCACCTACAAAGAACCACACAACCCACATAAGTACATATAATACATGAAATGAGTCCGTTCAGAATGGTTGTAGTGACTGAGCAAGCAGACAATAGTTAGTCTTTTAAGGCACAGACCAAAAACAGCCGGAAACTACGTATAGTACAACCAAACTGGATTTTACGGGTTTTAAAATTATCTCCAATACTCATAATATGGGTATCACTCGAAAGCTCCTGAACCAATCTTGTAAAAGAAGCAATGTCTGAAAAAGTACCTAATTCCCGAAATTCAGGATTTCACTCTAGCTTGGAAGATCTGGGAAGTGGGCTTATTTCTAGTTGGTTCTATCAGAAAACTTGCTCAGCTGAACACGAGCTTTCAAATGATACCCGTATTGTGGATATTGGAGATAATTTTTTAAAATGCGGAAAATCTGGTTTTCGCGAATTCCGGGAATTAAGTGCATTTTCAAGAGTTCGTTCTATTACAAACGTTGTTTGGCGCGATAAGAGCTTTCGATTTTCGAATGATACCCATCTCGTGGGTATTAGAGAAAACTTTCAAAATCCGGAAATTTTGAAAACCCGGAATTCCGGGAATTGAGTGCATTTTCAAGAGTTCATTCTATTACAAACGTTGTTTGGCGCGATAAGAGCTTTCGATTTTCGAATGATACCCATCTCGTGGGTATTGGAGAAAACTTTCAAAATCCGGAAATTTTGAAAACCCGGAATTCCGGAAATTGAGTGTATTTTCGTGAAAAACTTGTAAGTTTTTAATGCAGCGAGACCAGGAAACAAAATTTTGATTGCAATAAAAATTGGGCGAAAAATTATACATTGTTTGGGTTTACTGCAAAGATCAATCTGCCTTAAAACGACCGAAGTTTGTACACACACTGTTTGGTCATACTATTGGATTTCAGCAAAAACCTGGAGAGGAGAGGGGAAGATGAGAGTACGTACCAGAGGAGTGAAGGAGTGTCTTTGGACATCCGCCAGGCCAGTTCGTACAACAGGAGGGCGCTCTAGAGCAAGACAATCACACACACTCTCAAACAACAATACTGTGTGAATAGCAAACGGATACCGAACTGATTAAGATGCCAGATAATTATGGGAATAATGCTACCTCGACAACAGAGGAAATTAATCCGGGTTCCTACTGTCTTAAAATGGAGGGCTTCTAAAAGAGACTTGCCCCGATCTAGTTCGATTGGCATACTTTCGCAGATATGAAGGATAGGTGTGGTCGAAAATATCGGGTGCTTGGATATTCGCCGCCATCCAGCCATGTGTAGCCGCGGCATTGTGCCCGACCCCCGTTTTACAACTACCAACATAATTGATTAAAAATTTCCGCAGGCTGGTAGACCCTAGCATACATATCATCTTTCAGTACGTAGTCAATAATACTGTTGTCCGGCTGGTTTTTTGGCTCGGCCGTTCGGGCTTGTAAACCGGGGTTGGCCGGGTGATGTTAATCGGCCGGTACCCGTTTTGCGCTAAGTTTGGTGCATTTTGCAATAAATGATGCATTCAGTTACTCCTGCTTATGTACAATAGATAAATAATCACGTATTAGCCTAGTTTCGAAGATTGGCCGGCCCACACGGAAGTAGTGGTTAATAAATTGGTTTAACCACTGGTAACCCTTAATAGCTACTTGGCAGGATACCATATGAATAGGGCCTTATGAATAGGGCCTTGGCTCTCAAAATCCTATCTATTTCGAAACTATGTTAAATCAAAAGCGGGTGAGAAAGATGGTCACAGAGACAGCTTTGTTATTGCCTTGGTTTACTTTACTACCGGGGGGGGGCCCCCCCCCCCCCACTTTTTGGGCTCCCCCGCCCCACCCCACTCACTATAAGGTGCCCAGAAAATGCCAAATTTTAAGAATTTTTGGTCAAAATTCTCAAAAATTTTCCAATGTAGACAACAGGCTATTTTTACTGTATTTTTGGCATTTTTAGACTATTATTCCCCCCCCCACTTTTCGACCTCCCCCCCACGTTTTTCGCCTAAAATAAACCCAGATTGCGTGGCTCATCTCTTGACTCAGAGCTAGCCTAGAGTGAGGAGTATCAGTTCTCACGATAACTACGTAATGAGTATACGCACATATGCATGTACGTATATAAGTGCCTACAGAGTGTTATCCTTTTCGCTTTGACTCAAACTAAGTACAGTCTCTGCACAACGGCGGGGGGAGTCTCATGCACGACTAACCGAATGGGAATGCTCTGTGAACTTGTAGTACTTGAACAACAATTCCGATCTGAAACATACATTACAAACATAAACACACAATACAGGAGGTTGTACAGAGCTGGACAGCCCTCCTCCAAAATGGCTCTACCCAACTACAGTCGACTAATCAAAACCTAAAGTGCCCAAAAATCTAGTATGAGGAATAAACAAAAAACCTTCAGACTTCTCAGAAATTGTACTTGTTTTCCATCTTGGACCTTACAAGAAAAAAAGGGTATTTTTGCAAGTCGCAAACATTTTGCTGCCTCCCCTTCACACCCCAGAAAGAACGTCTGCTACGGAAATATCCAAAACAATTATCTTTAAAGCAGGAAGAGTAAATTCTGAGAATCATTTTTCGTTTCAGCTGGTTTAGACAGCAGTTTCTATGTTACATACAGCACATTTCACAGAAAGCAGGTGTGGTGGCGTAATCTTCAAGTTGGCGAAAACGGCGAAATGTCGCTAAGTGTTCGCGATTTTCGCAAAACTTGGCGAAGAATTCGAACAGTGTTTGCGAAAATCGCCGTAACTTCGCGATATGTCGCCAATTTGCAAACTTCGCCCACAGTCCTGGTTTTCGTGAAATGTACTGTAACTTAGAGTCTTGTGTCAATTAAAAGTTGAAAGAAGAGAGGGGTAGGATTGTGGGCCTTGTTCTGACCTGGCCTTTTTCCATGCCGCCTTCCGTTTCCTCCTGTGGGCCCGCTGAGCGAGGGAGTCCAGGTCCAGTCTCGTCCGTTTCGGATTCGGCGGATTCACTCCATCCTCCTCATCCCCCTCCGCCTCCTCTCCTGATCCTGACGCTTCATCCTAAACAGTCACTCAACACAACAGTAATTTAGACACTTCACAGTTCGCTCCGAGTAATGATGGCTCCACAGTGCTCCTTTCCGAGTTTCCTCACCTCCTCATCCTGCTCCTCCTCCTCCTCCTCGCCGTCGTCCTGGAAGACGTCCTGGGAGTCGGGGATCTTCTCGGCCAGCTGGGCCTCTTCGCTGGATCGAATCACAATCCGGATCTGATCCCCCTCCTCCCCGCCACTCCGCAGATTCTCCAAATGGATCGGACGATGACTACAATACAAAAGAACCACAATAGCACTGACACAATCAGACACAAACAGCACATGTGACATAATATACTTTCTTTACGGAGACATCGTGTTACTGATGATTTTACTGATATTGCCTGTAGAATGAAAAGAAAAAGCAACAACAGCACTTGGCGATTGCCTGTCAAATAAACAGAGCAATATAATTGTGCAAAAATAACAGCAGAGTGTGTCCGACGACAGGCACAGCCCTCAAACGAGACTGCGAGTCAATTCTCACTGGAAAATTACAACCACGAAGGAGTCGGCATGTTGTACAAGAAAAAGACCAGGACCTTCTTTAACCCATTAATTAGAATTAGAAAACCAGAGGATTTGACACATTTTCTTGATTTTAATGAGTAGGCTACAAAATTACTCCGATAATTTTGAGGAAGGAAAATCGGCACATCCACAAATGCTAATATCAACTACATAATGTGACTACTTTCTGCAGTTGTTTCCCCTCAAATAAGGTGAGGAAGGATGCGTGATTGTGCTTCACCTGCAGAAAAGACTACCGAAGTTCGCGGCCAGGGTACTCCTGCACCCTAGTCAGCAAGGAGCTCAAGTGGGGAAATGCACTATGCATTCCAATCCTCACTAGCGTAGCAGCCAGTAAAAATCCGGGGGGGGGGCGCGTTGTGGAACCGCATGGATGCCTAGAAATTGTCTTAATTTGTGACGCCGGAAAATTTTCATAGAGCATTCTTTGGAATAAAGGAAAGAACTACGCCAGGGCCAGCGTGACTTCGTTCATACACAGGAATCGAGCACGAAGTGGTCAAACTGTACCAGAAATGGTATTTTGTACTCTTGTGGGATGGCAATACCAAACACGTATTATGAACGGTTCGGGCAGAACAAGCTAAACTTTGGACATTGGGAGCTCACACATTGCTCCTTGGAGGGAGTTGTGGGGAAACACATTAGGGGAAGGGGTGGA
Organism: Trissonchulus latispiculum; assembly: GCA_030248195.1. NCBI lineage: Eukaryota > Metazoa > Nematoda > Enoplea > Enoplida > Ironidae > Trissonchulus > Trissonchulus latispiculum. The sequence goes on from JASAND010004402.1 coordinate 14,662, forward strand.
GTGTGCTAAGAAAAACAACTATGTAGTATCCATAGAAAAGTTTGGCTTCAGAGCCCAGCTAAGCAGATAGAGTGCAAAAAACAATGTAAAAATCGAGTTCTTCTCCAGGGCAAAATTTGGTAACAGAAAGGTCACTCAGTTTTGACCCCATCCCCAAGAAGACTAAGACAAGCAAGGCAGTGACCAGAATCTCAGGGCAGAACTTACATACACAAGGAATTGACAAACCACGTACAACGCACACAAAACTACGTACCTATCAATGACAAAGAAAACAACATCTGCCCGCGGGTTCAGATAGTTGAGAAGGTTAAGACTGTTACCACAATTGACAAATATCACAACATTCACCTAAAACATTAAAACCCAGACTGTAGCCTTACATGCAGCCTTCAAAAGGGAATTTGGAGATTAAGATTAAGCTCTATTCGGAGTCTATCGCAGGGTATTTTTTAGGGATTTTTGTCCGGGGGGGGGGGGCTTCCGGGGGGGGGGAAGATTTTTTGCTAAAATGACAAGTAAAGAAGATGCTCCTCCGGAGCATGAAAAAGTAATATGGGCGGTGGTGAGGTTCTAAAATCAAGAGAGGACTAGTTTTAAAAATGCTTAATATGGGGACTAGGTTCAAAAAAAGAAGAGGACTAGGTTGTGGGCGAATTAATATGGGCACAGCTTCGCCGAGCAACCCATATTCGCGGACTGAAAAAGTTTTACACATATTACATATATATGTATACCAGTGTTCAGATTTAGTTACGGTGCGTAAATAATATATATACAACTTTGATAAACGAGTGCTAATGAAAGCAAACATTTCTTCCAATAAACTCTTAACATTTACTGTGCATTTTAACCATTTATAAGAAAAGTCTATATTTCAGCAATAATTTCAGGACTCTCTCCGACGATCTTGTATTTCCATTGAACCGCTAGCTTTACAATCATAGCCTTGGTTGTTTTTTCTCGTTGCTTGCCATAGTCCAGCACAAACAAATTAGTATATATAGTTTACGTTTGTATACCTAGCTAATCTACATAACTTTCTATGCAAGCAACTTGCAGCGATTGTTTAACTGTTGGAATTGTTATTATTTACTGACATTAATCGCTTTGTATATGACAATCGCCATGGCGAAGCGTGAAAGCCCGCGAATATGGGTTGCTCGGCGAAGCTGTGCCCATATTAATTCGCCCACAACCTAGTCCTCTTCTTTTTTTGAACCTAGTCCCCATATTAAGCATTTTTAAAACTAGTCCTCTCTTGATTTTAGAACCTCACCACCGCCCATATTACTTTTTCATGCTCCGGAGGAGCATTTTCTTTACTTGTCCTTCTGTCGTTTTAAAGGCTCCCTTTCCAGCCGTGTGCTTACTGATACAAGGAGCTTTAAAAAATGCCATAGGCATTTGTATACAAGCTTTCAGCCATCCAACTATATCTCCAGCAGCATGAACCAGGAACTGGTTCAACTTTGAACCAGTTGAACTAGATCTGGCCAGCCATGGCCAACAGGTCGGTGGGGCCATTTTTTGGGGGTGGTATAGTGACAAAAGTTGATCGCCTCGCCAAGGGCTTTAATTTGATACCAGACTTGACCACTTTTGAAGACTGTCATTTTTGACCCACACCGGACCCACTGTGGGTGGGGCACCCCCCACAGGTCGGTGGGGCCACTTTTTGGGGGTGGTGTAATGACAAAAGTTGATCGCCTCGCCAAGGGCTTTCATTTGATACCAAACTTGACCACTTTTGAAGACTTTCATTTTTGACCCATACCGGACCCACTGTGGGTGGGGCACCCCCCACAGGTCGGTGGGGCCACTTTTTGGGGGTGGTGTAATGACAAAAGTTGATCGCCTCGCCAAGGGCTTTCATTTGATACCAAACATGACCACTTTTGATGCCTTTCATTTTTGACCCACACCGGACCCACTGTGGGTGGGCGCTGTGCGTCAGGGGTCACATCCACCGATCTCGGCACTATGCTCATCGTGTTCAGCGACCCCGATTTACCATATATGGGTACCACCCCAAGGCCGAAAAACGCCATTTTTAGTGACTTTTAGGCCATTTCTAGTAAAAGTGGGACTTAGCAACTTTTCGCCCAAACAGGCCAAAAAAATGCAAAGTTTGAGCCAATCTCCTGAAAGCTAGGGAGCAAAATTAAAAAATCCCCCTCGTTACTTTGTGCGCATAGTCCGAAATATTCAAATAAAATAAACCAAACACCGATCTAGCTGCTAGCCTGTGAAAAAAAGTTGATTTCAACCGAAGTGCCAAAATAGCGAAAGTCCGACTTTGGGGCCTTGGCACAGAGCCAAAGTTGGCCGGGTGCCAAAATGACCTTCGTTTGGTAGCATGGGGGGATACTGTCTACCAACATATCATAGTAGCATTGGACCAAAATGCCCACATCGTTCCAACACTTCGCTAGAAAATGCACTTCCAATAAGCGTTATTAACCGAGAAAAAAACAACCGCACGGTAACTCTCGCCTAGTGCAAAATTTCGAAGTTCCGAATTTTAACCAAAAGTATGGTGGTACTTGTAGTACTACTCGAGTACTTTACGATGGTAACATTTTTATCCCTCCCGGACCTCTAATTAGCTGGCACCAGGCCAACACTGTCTCCAGAGGGCCGCGCAGACGCCTTTATACCCATATTATGTAGGGGCGCTATCGCGCCCGTACATAATACAAAACTGGTATTTTTGGCGTATTTTG
>JASAND010004404.1:0-11934 GCA_030248195.1 Trissonchulus latispiculum
GCTGTTTGGATCAAATACGTTGATCATTCATGAAACACAAGTAGAGTAATTTAGGGTGGATTAACAGTTAGTAAAGTAGGTTTTTAACACACGTTTGTACGAAAGTGTGTAATTAGTGTTAGGTGGGACTTTCGAGAGACTTTCAGGAGGGGGGATCCCGAGTTAACGAATCGAGCATGTCAAGCATCTTCAGTACATAGTAGTGTAAGAGTTTCATACTCTTCTTCTGTTATTGCTCTTGCTATTATGTACTCTTGACTACATGGTCATGCTACAGAGTGGTATGAATGGTGTGGTAGAGAAACAGTAAAAGATAAACACAGGATAACCGCTGGGCTACAATCGCCCTATATTTCAAAAAATTAAGACTTTCTAAAGAGCTAATTTGTGACTTTCGAATTTTTGTTACTTTCATTGTCAAGGTTACAAGACAACTTTATGTGTACATAATTGTTTCTGGTAAGTAAAACTAGCGTTTCCGAGGGATACAATACATTCCTCCCACACCCCCTCCCTCAGCAGTGTTTAACTCTCCAAAATGTGATTTGGATAAAACTTCAGGCAATCAAAAGAATCATTTTCACCCTTTACCCCCTACCTCTAGCCAAAACTATCTGACTACAGTCTACAGCCAACTATTGCAACAGAAGATGCAATACCGTCTGGCACACCAACGGACGTACATACTAAGTACTCCATGGCACTAAGTGTAGCCTATTTTAGATGAAAAATGTGGCAACTATAAAGAACCAGTCGACGCAAAGATGAAGCAAGCTTTGACGAACTGTAAGGAGAGTATAGGGTTTAGTCTTAGTGTGCCTCCTTTCCAGCTAAGTTAATGTGAGAATAACACTGCAATTTAGACAGATGTAGGTATACTTATGTAATTGATTCCCTCGGGGAAGGAAAATGTACACAATTGTGAAGCGATATATTTTTCCTATCACTCGCTATTATCTCAGTCCGGTTGACATAGAAGCATCAAATGTTCCCCTCTTTTCTGACTAGAAACCTGTGAATAATATCTCATCCGTCTTACACAGAAAAAAGCCCTGCGTCCAGTCTTTCTTTGACTTGACTGTTTTTCCCGAAAAATAAGGAAATAATATGTCGATCTGCTCTTTCGGAAAGCTGTTTCTATAGAATGAAATATTCCCAAACCCTACAGGCAAGAGTACATAATAGATAAGAGTGTGGGAATTGCTGGCACGTGTAATCAGCAGAAAAGTTGAGCCAACTTCTTCTGCCTTGTTGAACACGAACAAACGGACTGTAACTGTTAAATATTCATAGTCTAAATAAATATTCTTAGCTGACAGAAATCAGAGCATGATACTCACATATCGAACACAGGCACAGGGGATCATGTCTCACTTACTCCCCAAACCTTAAAATTTGACCAATTGGGGTAAGCTTTTGGGTATGTTATGTTTTCGCCCACGCAGAGTTCAAATATTGCAAAATATTATTAATTAGATTTTTGATTCCCAAGAGAAACCGACATTTTTATCGGCTCGGCTCGGCCCTGGCTGACCGGACCCGGGCCTGCAGCTCCAACAACCGGGTCCGGGCCAGCCAGGGGCACGAGGCCCTTTTTAGGGCCTTGGTAGGGACAACTCTAATTACTGTTATTGTAAGGAAAGCAGACACGGAACAATAGTGACATGATAGTTCGGTTGTTGCTCCTGTCCAGCGATAGCACCTTTATGTGGCGACGTGATTTAAGTGTGAGTATAGCACATTCGTTAGGGGCTGTGGTTCGATTCCCGACTGGACCAATTCTTTACTTTCCATCGTAGTTGAAGCTGAACTGCTTCTTGTGCCTCTCTCCTAGATGGAATTCAACTGTTCTTTTGGATGCCTGACGCGTCCCTGCTGAAGCTTTTCTCGTGGGCTTCTCTAGTCCATAAACCCAAACACACTTTCCTCGTAAGCTACCTGTTAGTAGTAGCCACTTTGCAATTAAACTGGTACGATACGACATATGACGTTAACATCTAGCAGCATAGATTATTTGTTCAGTGCACGACTGCCCTAATCATTGAGTTAGAATATGTTGTAGTCTTCAGAGAAAATTGTTTCAAGGACTCTGTGAAACAGAGAATACAAGCAGAAGAAACGGTTAGTATTTTCCATGGTCTATAATTTGTTCCCCTAAAATTATAGAGTAATTTCTGTCATGTTAGGTGGCACAAATTAGTTGTACCTTAAAGCAGAAAAGTAAAGAGGAGGCCGTTATAGTGAAAGTTTTTCTCACTGAATCGCAAAAACTGAGGCACTGAAACAACTAAAGGGAGGAAATGCTTCTAGGCAAAGGCACTGCTCTTTAATTTATGTCATTTCTTATTTCTTTGGGCCAGTTGATGGGTTGAAAGAAGAAAAAATCACAGCTGCTCCCACAGTCGGATAAAAAGTTGAAAATCTGGATTGAGCTAAAAATTAGCATCCCTAGAACCATCACAGCTCATAACTCAATATTGCTCATTCAGTTTTTAGAATTCTAGAATCTAAAAAAAGGGAATGAATGACCCCAGTCGAAGAGTCATTGCACTAGTCCGTCTCAATGGCCCGGCCGGATTTTTAGTGCAATTAATTTCGTGAGAAGAACGTCAGCAAGCGACTGAGGGTTTAAAAAGTTTAGTGTCTGTGCTAGCAAAAAGTTGGAACAAGTTAGAACACGGGGTTCGGGTTCGGTTTTTCTGTCAATGTGATCAACGTTTAAGTTGCTAACCTGGGTCAAATTCAAAGATAGCAAAGGGGCGACTAAACGATGCTATTTAGCAGTTAGCTATTTTGAATCGACAGTTTGATTGAAAATTCCATACAGTAAATCCACTCCTTCCGTTGATGCACAGGTCTGGATAAAGCTACTGGAACAAAATCAAAGCTGCATTATTCAGCTATAAACCATAAATAAGAATAAATAATACCCTTATATTATTTTAGTACTGAAATAAAGATCTGTTCAGAGTGTGTTGGAAAAACTTTTTCTAATCTCAGCATATGAGAAACGAGATTAGATGAGAAAAATCAACCTAAAAAGAAGCGAGATAACCCGTAAAAGATGGGGTTCATTACTTTTCCTATTCAGCCGATTTCAATCTCAAACACATGTTGCCCTAAGAGTGACATACTGTTTCAAAAAGTAACTTTCACCTTTTCCATAAAATCGAGAGAGTCTGGAAGTCTTAAATCTTAAAGAGTTGAAATGTTTCAAGTACCTAAAATGGAACTTCATGTTTTAACCCAAGAAATCTGGGTAGTTAGTTGCTTCAGTGAAGCTATTTTTGTCTTCTAATTCAAAACTGCCCCATGGAATGAATGTCGTTACGAAAAAATGTTACATAAAGACTACCTGCGCTGTACTTAAAGTTTCATATCTGATGACAAGCCAAGAACAAGAACGAGCTTAATTGTAACGGTTACCAAGAACTGCTTCACAGTAATTATGTAAGTCTCTAGGCTTCTCTTCTTCAGCATTGCGTAATCTGGTGCTATCTTCAGAATATTCTCACAGCTGAGGATAAGTAACAGCAAATTGTTCTACCTTTAAGAAGAAGAGTATGCCACGAGAGGACTTCTCTTCTTGGCATTGCGTATTACGGTGCTCCGACCACAGTATGCGCGAATGGTCCCCCGTTTGCGAGGGGGCTCGACGAACATACCCCTCTCTGTTTGGAGGAGAGTGCAAAAAATGGTCCCCGTGGTCAAAAGGGGTCGCCGAAGCAGGCTAACTTGGGCTGCCTCTGATTGGCTGTTGACGACTCCTTTCCTCTCCCAAACGGGGATCTCTTTTGCCGCCCAACAACGGGGGCCCTTATTGAAAATAGAATGAAACTACCGTAATCACTTGTTAGAGTCCCCAGAATAAAGGGAGTTACTGCGAACTATTTGGCTGTTCATCCTATAGGACTGTGAGTTCACTTTGGGATTTTCAAAAGTTTTCAAACAACTCATACTTAATCTTGAGCTCAATGCTCAGAAAAATTTCAGGTTTGTTTTTAAAAACATAAAGATGATCCTAATAATACAATCTACGCAATTTTCTGCGGATGTGTGAGCAGTTTCAGTGTTTGCTGATAGCGTCTGGTAGCGAAGAAGCAGCAGCTGAACAATTACTGTGGATAAAATACGGCAAAGCTGTAATGTGATCTATTTGCACTGTTTTGGCACCAAAATATATTAACAGGTTTTCACTTTGTACAAGAAAGAAGATCTCATCCAGTTTAGTTCCAACCAACCAGGAAGGGACCTAAGGACCAAAGCGGATCGTTTACCAGGACCAAAAAGTGCCAACCAAGCGCTAATTTCTAAAATTAATCCTGGAATTTTATAACCTATCTGAGGGTTTAAGCTGTAATGAAATTCCGGCTCCCCGCCAGCCTAGACAGTAAAAATGTAGCGGATTAACTAAAATTGTATGGAGCAAAAGTGAAGGAAAAAGCACTAAAGTTTGCTGGAACAATCACAGAGAGTATATTAATTTGCAGGATTTCCCTTAGGATCTGCAAACCCACGTGAACGAGTACTTGTCTTTATTTCTACCCACAATTCTACCTATATACAAAAGAGTAAACAGAACCTAACCAACAGTGGGTATTTTTGTTGTCCAAAAAGCTTCAAAAATTTATTTATATCCTAACGATTAAAATTGTTCCTTTTCAGTTTTGTACCTAAATGGGACGGCGGACTGTTTATTTAAGGTGGTTAAGATTAACTGAATTCAAAGTTGCCAGGCAAGCAGACAGTTAACCATAATTTGTTCAAAAATAACTGTTATGGCTCACGGTTGCTGGCCAGGACAAAGCAACTCTGAGTCTTTCTAAAAAACCGTTTTAATATATAGTTAATTTATAATGAAAAAACTATAAAATATATACCTAGCAGTGGCATTAAACAGATGCCAAAAAGAATAAAAAAGATCTTTTCCTACAGTGCTATTTGGTCTAACTCTATAAAGCGTTTAAGATAGCTGACTACCGATAAAAGCTATTCCTATTGATCAATCGAAAGATAATTTAATCTATGAAAACTCCTACGTTTGCATTGACCGTAGTACCGAAGAAGAAGAAAATAACGGACTGATCTGCTACATTCATGGACGAATGAATCCACAAGCAAATCAACAATAAGGCCATACTTTATTTTACGACTGCAAAATACCGTGCATATGTGCAAATCATACATGTGCTCGGGGAGTCGGGGGATTCATCCCCCGCATTCCTGGAGCTCGCTCCATCAGAGAGGTCGCTCACCCCCTCACCCAGAATCAGGATTATTCCCTCAGATATTCAGCTTCCCCAAAATATCCCTCCTGCCTGGTCTAAATGCACGAAACACAAACAAACAAAGGGCCCAGAAAATCCGAAGACAAACAACGGGGGGAAACAAGACGGGAGGGGGGGAAATGGGAGGAAAGAGCCCCGGGGAAAAAAGGACTTACATTAAACGTTTCTGTAACATTAGATATAAACATAAACATGTCTGGATTAATTTAGATTAATTAATTAATTAATTAATTTAGATTAATTAATTGACTTATGAATTTTCTTCCTGTTTGGAAGAGTTTTCCCAAACACAAACCATCCCAGTTTAGGAGGGAGTATAGATTGCCAATAGTCAATCAGAATGCAGAGCAGAAGTCCCACTTATGGGTTATAGCAAAGGATTACGTTAGTTTCAACTTGTTTTAAAAGGGTTAAATTGAAACTAACCTAAATTTAAATAATTTGTTTTAAATTAAAAAATGCAGCCAATTACTATTTTTGAAAGGTTGGTAACGAAACCGAATTTATTGCATGAAATCTGAGAAAAAATTATAAACATGAAAGAACATTCAAAACTACAACAATTCAGGCTTGGGTAACATAAAATTTTAGGCACAAGTTGAGGTAGCCCAAGTTGAACCCAAAAGTGGGTCTTGAGTGTTAAATAAGCAGAGGCGTACGTAGACGTACAGTAAGAGGCTAGTGTTTCCCAAATACTTTTACAAGATATCTCATAAAAGTGCTATTATGTTTAGCAAAGGAAATTGTATTCTATTTCATTCATTTTCTCCTTTTCGATATACATATTCTGCAAAATATGATACTCGTAGTCAATACCTTTCCCCTGTAATCTTTATCCCCCTATAGCAAGACCTATAGTTAAGCGTTGCAGGAAGGTCGATCTTGTTGTTGTAAATACTGTACTAGATTCGTATCAGGATTAGATTTATTTATTTATTTATTATAATTAGATTAAAGTTCAGTCAAGAACAGAATTAGATTTATTTATTTATTTATTATAATTAGATTAGATTAGATTTATTATACTACAGTAATTAATTAGGCTGATTATAATAGCAAATTAATAGCTGTTGTTAGTCTGTTAGATATATAACACTTGAATTTCTCAAATCTTAAGAAAAATCCAACCTGTTGCAAATAATTCAAACGTATGTACATAAGTGTGGAAGAAGCAAATAACAAATATGCAAGAACTAGAAATGGAAAGGAAAAAGGAAATGGAATATAATTATATGAATTTCGAATTAAATGAAATATTGATTTTATAAAATAGAAATCATTAAATGAGTCAATTTCATGCATCCTATGCGGTCAAGTTTAAGCCGATTCGAATTTGAAAGCATGAGAAAGAACGAAGCAACCCCTGCCAGTTTACAAGTAAAGGAAAATAAGGCAGTACTTTGGTGTCAAAACAAGTTTCGTATCAGGAATCAAATGGCAGAGCATGAAAAATGAAAACTGAATCCTTTAGATTTTAGATCTCATATTTCTGTTCTAGAATCGCATATAATTACAGCATTAATATACATCATCATCCAGCCAGTCGTCAGCGAGAAAAAAGGGGGTTGAACTTTTGAATGACAGAAAATGTTTGAAGAAGAAGAAGAAGAAGATACAGAAAGAGAATTTTTAGGGGAAAAATTAAGCAAAGGGGGATGAAAAAAGCTGACGTTACAGTTATCAATAAAGTCGCCTCCAGTTATCAGAATCTCAGGTTGGGGAGACTTGGGGGGGACAATAGGCACTAATGGGACTTTAGCTCACAGAATGTCATAATGGCCTTTGGGAGATCCGGGTTCTCCCTCAGTCAGTTCTTTTCCCATGGTGCACTTTTATGAAGGGAAAGAGAGAGAGAAAGAGCGAGAATTTCTATTTTCTACTTCTAATTTCGAAAGCAGAAATACAAGAACTTGTGATTTTGTTTGGCTGTTGACACGCAGGCGCGTTGCCCAGACAAACCGGAGCCTTTACCAGAATCATAGTAGATACCTTCTGTCGTGGTGTTGAAATTTTTTTATAGCAGAAAGCGTTTTTATTCGTTTGAGTACCTCTCTTCCAAGTGATTGGAAGGCTCATAATGGGCAACTCTGCTTACGCACATTTGCACAAGCAGCGGGTGAGGATAACTTTGTGGAGACCAGGAAAGCTGGCACTTGCCTTGGCCTTGACACGTGATTAAACCGGATTTCCGCATAAATGGTGAATAAATGCAAAACAGAATGACTCTGAAGTGAACAATATTTATTTACTAGAAGACCAGAGATAATGTATTCAGGAAATGGTTTATTGGTTATCATATTATCTGGAAAGGTGCCTTCATTCAGTACAAAGTATATGAAAAAGAAGTTGAGAGGTGTTTTTTGGTATTTCTTAGATATTTTGGATACTATAATTACAAAATTTCTCATATTAATCCGATATGCCACGCTTCCACTCTTTCTCCAGTTGACTTTACATTGGTTAGGTGGGTGTCTGTTTATGCAAGAGCAAATAGGAAGGGTAGGAAACTCAGCACTTTTTTATGTATTAAGCCTGCAATATGCTCGAAACATTAAGGGGGGGGGGGCTACTAAAGGTTTGCCCCGACTTTGTCCGATTGGCCTAGTTTTTGGCGAAGATATAGAGCATGGGTGTGGTCAAAAAAATATCGGGTACTGAGATCTTAGTTGCCTTCCAGCCATGTGCAGCCGTCGCGTCTATGTGCCCGACCCCCCATTTTTCGCAACTACCAACATAATTAATTAAAAATTTCTAGTGACTGCTAGGCCCAAGCTTCAAAGCTGTCATTCGCCAATATGATTTGGCACATATGTCCCTACCTGCAGAAAAATACTAGATGTCTGTATCTTATCTGCATCTAAGGGAATTACTCTTCAAAGTTGAAGTTTCGGCAAAAATTTAAAAAATTTTGGCTAACGAAAGGAAAATTTTATTACTGGTGCGAGCTACAAGGCTGTAATTTGACATAGAAGGAGGCCCTATAGGAGTACGCATTTGTGCCAAATGGCAAGAAATTCTGCCGAGTGAAAAAATTTTTATGTCAACTTTAATCTTCAAAAATCTCCTAAAACGCCTTTTTTGGGGAATGGTAGCCCAGAAATCGAAAAAATCAAATTTTTTCAAATTAAAATTTTTTGAGATATTTGAACTCAGCGAGGTCGAAAACACCCCCACAAAAGATTTCAGCTCGATTAGTGAAGGTTTGCGACTTCTATGGCTGCAGAAAGCCTCTACACAAGATCCGACAGACTGAAAATGGCGGTTTCGGCAATTTTTGAAGATTAAAGTTGACATAAAAATTTTTTCACTCGGCAGAATTTCTTGCCATTTGGCACAAATGCGTACTCCTATAGGGCCTCCTTCTATGTCAAATTACAGCCCTATAGCTCGCACCAGTAATAAAATTTTCCTTTCGTTAGCCAAAATTTTTTAAATATTTGCCGAAACTTCAACTTTGAAGAGTAATTCCCTTAGATGCAGATAAGATATAGACGTCTAGTATTTTTCTGCAGGTATGGACATATGTGCCAAATCATATTGGCGAATGACAGCTTTGAAGCTTGGGCCTAGCAGTCAGTAGAAATTTTTAATTAATTATGTTGGTAGTTGCGAAAAATGGGGGGTCGGGCACATAGACGCGACGGCTGCACATGGCTGGAAGGCAACTAAGATCTCAGTACCCGATATTTTTTTGACCACACCCATGCTCTATATCTTCGCCAAAAACTAGGCCAATCGGACAAAGTCGGGGCAAGTCGATTTTAGTAGCCCCCCCCTTAAGGCCGAAATCTCGGGGGCTGCTCAGCGTGTAAGCATAGTCAGCGGTCTTACCCGCCGGTGTGGGTTGGATTTGTCATCCAGGTCAAAAGATAGGCTTGAGTGACTAGAAAAACATGTCTTTCACAAACCTCCAAAAATTTTCTGGGTCTGTTTGAAGTTATCGTTGATTATTCTAATGAGTAATCCAGTAAACGTAAGCATGAAAGTAGTATAGAAAGAAATGTTCTGGATAGAGGCACAGGAGGCTCTGCTGCGGCTTTATGAAGTTTCTTTTTAAAATTTTGTAGCATACTGCTATATCAATGATCAACCTCTTTTAGCAATATAACTTGTTATAACCAGTTTCGATGACTCATTCTAATCTATCTCCTACCTACCAATAAATTTAATTCCATACGGGTAAGTTATCAGTCATGGCTACTGCATTTGAGTTGCTGTTGCACGTATTTGTGAGCAAATGCTTGGAGATATTTTAGTAGTATAAAAATATCGCTTCTAGGCCAGTGGAGCAGACGGCGCTTCCTACCTATTCTTATTCAATTATTTGTGGCGCTGGTCGCACTTCCTACCCATCCATACTCTACTAATTTATGGGACATAGATTAACCTTATTTATTAAATTCTAGTTTAAAGCGGTTTAACGACTCATCCTAACGTACTTTCCTATCTATAAATACAACACTTCATACAGATAACTTTTTAGTCATGTCTACTGCATTCATTGTTGTTGCTTGCATTGGCGTTCAAAAGCTTGGAGATATGCCTTGGAGGTTACTGTTCTGATTTAACAACCTAAGTCCCATCAGCCGGATATACATCATTTGTTTATCGAGCTCCCTACGATCTGGAAACTCTATCGTCCAATAAACAGAAGACTATCCACTATGTCAGAATGCGATCCTGTTTTGACTGAAATTGTAGTCATCATGTACGAGCATGGGATCAAGCAACAGGCCTCATCTCCAACAATCTAAAGGAGGCTAACGTCGACAAGGTTAACCAAGGGCATTTCCCAGTAGAACCTAATTCCATCTGGGTTGATGGAAAGGGGAAACTTTGTCAGGGTAGTTGAGGCTGGCATTTTAAGGGTTTCCAGCTACATATTAATACCTGATAACGAAGACGATGGTTGCTCTATAAACTGCATGCTAAGAGATAGAGATAAGTACTGGTCAGCTCATCGAGCTAATCAACTACTGCACTCAATCCTGAATGAAGAACAGGACTGTGAATAACATTTGTATTTACTGCATCGGTGGTAGTGCGCTGTATGTTGTATTTGTCCCATTCAATAAAAACTCAAACACTGGATTGCGTTTCTTTATTGACAACAACAAATATCGCAAAGACCATCCCACAATCCAAAATGTAACGTTTATCATCAAAAGCTGGCAAACTAATTCTATTTGAAGTCAAAGTGATGTTTGTCACTTCTGATTATATTCATTGCATCACACCGAACCATCCTATTACGTAAACAATAAACAAAACAAACATTCTGACATAATACAGTTGTCACGACACTTTTCTTAAGGTAGCGCTTCCATTATCGGGATTTTTAATGTAAAATTTGGGCAGATTGTTCAATTTTGAAGAAATCCTAAGTGTAGCGGGGCAAGTACCTGATTCTACGTACAAGCACCGTTACCACACCCGAAACCTGACGGATGCGGAGACCGTACACAAATAGACAACGAACCGACTACAGGAGACGGTCGGGACAGCCTCGCCAGATGTAAACCGGGTAGAAACCTGCCCTAAGTGAAGAGATGCCTCCTCACTCTCACTATTATAGGATTCGAACAGGACCTACCTACCTAACAGGAGCTCAGTAGACTCACGCCTAAGTAAATAGTAACAACAATTTAATAGAAAGGAAACAACAATATTATTATAAAGAATAATAAAGACAGTTATGGGCCGGGCCCTCAGTTATACAAGCAATCACACAATAAAAGTAACTTACAGTAGAATAGGCCGGATGGCCAACGTACCAGACTCTGCTCTGGGGAGAGCAGGGGCAAAATATACAATGGATTGGGGAATAATAGCAAAGAGGAATATAGAGCGGGTGTTCGCACTGAGTGAAAGTACTAAGACTGAAGGGGGGAAGCGAGTGTTGGGTTGAACCCTCCCACGAGCGCCCCCTAGTGAGAATTTGCCCTCCAATCACGTAGCTCCCCGTTTAGCAAGGGGGGAACCCACCCAATCCCAAACGTACACGTTGGGGGAGCTACGTGACTTGCGAAAATTAACCCAGCCCCTTTCTGATGATGATATACTAAGCCAGTCAGGTAGCTAGCCTAGAAATATCACCAACAACGGAAAGGTTGACCGTTCCAACCTTAATCCGTTACATCTCCCCAGGGCTCGCCATCCGAACTCCCGAGAGGATCACTGTTCAAAGGCGGACTGGTACGTGAGCCGAGCTCTCAATACAAGCATACATAGTACCGAGCAATTCTGCTACAAATACAAGTACTAGTACAACACAGACGATCTCTCAGACTGCAAGTCACACAGCTACACTAGTCAAAAACTACTCAGATCTACATATATAAGTATAATAGAAAAATACAAAAACAAGTGATTAAATACGGCATGTTTACGATGGAATAAACATATACTAGCAGAGCTAGTAACAATCACAAATTAAAGCACACAGTGACCAAAATTATGCATATGTAAAAAATACACGTAGTAGTAGAACCGTAAGATTAGTTGGAATTAAGTAGCTAATATGAAAATACGGTGACTTTCCAAAAGTAACTCATGGGAAAGAGGAGTTACCCTCCTTTGGAATGTATAGTCAAACGAGTGTGTTAATTATATTAAGATAACAAGAAAATAAAATGAACTTTCAAAT
>JASAND010004406.1:0-15871 GCA_030248195.1 Trissonchulus latispiculum
CCCATATTACTTTCTCATGCTCCAGAGGAGCATTTTTATTTCTTGTATATATATAATATGTATATATATACGTACTGTCGTGCTTGTGTGCATACGGTTGGGTCTCTAGTTTTTGTGATCTTGGTCTAGTACATAGTTATGTCACGGTTAGACTAAAAAGTGAATTATGATAGCGGTTTGTTTTTGTCTGCAGTGAAGTGATTAAACTTGTCATTTTGATATATTTACGTTCAAGTTTTTAAGGAGCCGGAGCCGTACTGTTAGATAAAAATCTGTAGTGTATAATCCTAGGTGTATTGGTTGTATTAACGTACAATTGAAAGTTTGCAGTAATAGTTGTAGCTACAGTAGAATACTGTGTTCCTGTTTTAATGCTAGAATTAGGCAGGAATTAAATTACATACCTGGGGGAGTACTTTTTCTGTTTTTATGCCGAAATAATTAGAAAAAACTGGCGTCTCGTATAAATGTCACCGTTAATCAACATATTTTTGCAATTTTCAAATGTAGAGTAGAATGGATGGAGTTTTACTGTGGAACATTTACTTTCTCCTTTTCCTGAAAAAATGTTATGTAACAGATGTAGCTAATGTTTTTGGAAATTGGCACATAGTTTCTTTTGTCGATATTACGTATCGAATTAGATTATTATTTTTAGTTCTTTACTTTTTCAGCATTAATTTCATCAGTATTTTGATTTTGACCCGTTCGCGCAAACTTTGGACCAAGCTATTTCCAATCAGATGTACTTTTTGTTAGTGTAACTTTAATTGAAACTTGATTAAATTGATTAAGTAATTAAGTTCCTAAGCATACGTATATCAATCATTAAACTAAAATCGATAAATTGGTCGTGAGCAGGGGCGCACTTAAGGGGGGGGGGGCGGGGGGCGGCCGCCCCTCCGAAACCAGATGCAAAGGAAAACTTTTATTGTCCGCGTGTAGCGCGGTCATAAAATTTCAAAAATTTTCGCGCCTTCGGCGCGAAATCAACTTTATTTTTGCTTAATTTACCCTTATTTCGGCGTTTTAAACCTTTCAATAGCAACTTTTTTAAGATTTTCAAAAATTTTCGCGCCTTCGGCGCGAAATTTAATGAATTTTTGCTTAATTTACGCTTATATATGTTTTGCTTTTCAAACCCAATTTTCTAAAATTTTGCTTCGCCCTCCAGATCCCCCAAATTTTTCTGAGGTCCGCCCCCCGCGAAAAAATTTTCTATGTGCGCCACTGGTCGTGAGCAATATTTCTTGTATTTTTGTTTCTGATGTTATTTTCAGGGCTATATTCCGACGATAGATGACATTTTTACCCTACAAGTAGAGACGGAGAAAGGATCCAGGGAAACTATACTGCTTTATGACACTGCTGGCCTAGTACGTAAGCAAGCCTTTTTAGATCTTTTGCTTTTCTGAGCCTGTAATTGCCTGAGTGTTGAAAGTTGTAGCTAAGCTAAAACTTTTTCAATAAAACTTTTTCTGCTTTTCCAGCTGTTTTTGGTCCGACTGTTTTGATTTATGAGCCGTCTTCGATTTAGGAAAAGCTTTGCTTTTTATAGTGCAGTTTGAAGGTATACGAAACCAGTTCTGTGAATTCGTTTCGATTTTTTATTATTTTCTTTCTAAGAAAATTTTCAAATCTAATTAGTCGGTTTATTGTTTATTGTTTCCCTTTTTTCAGGAACCTTCCACCTCAGCTGAACTGCCTAAAGCCTACTGCAATTGGCCTGACGTAAGTATCACGATCATAGACAAAGTTTCTGTGACTGAAGTTTTGTTTTATTTCGAATTAAAACTGTTGACATCTACGTGTGCACCAGGGGCGCACCCAGGATTTTGAAAAAGGGAGTGTTCGAACCTGAAAAATTTTTTGCAAAATTTTTGCAAAAATTTTAGTGGAGGGTGGGCGGTAATTATATCTTTCCATTAAAGGGTTCCGTGCTGCTTTGGCTCCGGCTAAAAATCTGTAAAGATTTGAATCAGAAGTGGGAAATTTTTGACATTGTGCAAAAATCCTTAGTGGTATGTTTTGAAAAGTTGAGTATTTAATGACATTGTGGCAAAAATCCATAAGTGAAACCTTTAAATGTTCGGAAATTTTTGAAATTAATGCCGTCATGGTATATAACCGTTACAGGAAATATGAACGTAAGTTCATACAAGTTTACACTTTTTCACATTTAGCCAGCTGATTTTATTTAGAACTTGTGTGTATATACTTAGCGTAGCCCTTGGTTGCTGGAAGGGTGTTCGGGGTAGAAGCATCTTCTTGTCCTTTGGTTTCTTAACCTCTCCGTATTTTCCTTAGCCCAACCTTAGGTAACAATCTTCCGTGTTTTTATGGTTTCTTTCTCGTCTCATAGGCTCTTTTACAAAGTTTCTCCTATAAACTGTATTTTATTTTTCATCTACTATATTTATACGTATATAGCTCTTGTGTATAATTTAGTTTGGACTTTGAAAAGTTTTTTATGCACGCTTCAGTTAAGTTGTGGCGGTCGTGGTGTGGTGGGGATAAATTTATGGAAATAAAATAATCATAAAGGTACATATTTGCTTTTTGAGTAGGTTCAGTGGCGGTTTGAGTTCATTGGCTTATTTACAGTACTACAATCGTACGAGACTCGCATTTTTTCTTTTTAATTCACAAAATGTGTATTATGCTGTTTTTTGACCTTTTAAGTAGGTGGTGTTGATAACTTTTGTAGTTTAATTCTTTTGAGGGGCAAGCATTATGTATACGTAGCTTTGAGTTAGAAGTGTAGTTTTTCAAACAGTTTTTTCTCTCGTCAACTGAGTGAAATTTTTATTTTCAAACAAACACACAAGCTGCACATAGTGCATATACGCTATGTGCTATCTTATATCCGTACTGTAAAACTAGAGTATAGTTTTATATATATATATTTAGTCAAGTTTTATATATATGCGTAGTGTTTGTGCAAAAGTTTCTGTGGTCACTACTTTTCACTAAGTGCTAGTCAGTTTGTAAGCACTTCGCTTCGCAGTTTGCGGCTTCTAGTCTAGCTATACTACTACTACTGCTATCTCTGACCCCGTGTGCACTTTTTAGAGTGCTACACAATACAGTTATTCAGTGTGATTGTAGTTATATATACAGTAAGTAGCGTGCAGTCCTTGACAATTTGCACTTATTGTCGTCAATTGCTCTGCTTTGCAGTAGTTCGCGTGCACTTTGACAGCGCAACGCTGAACCTCACTGAAGTAGGGTGTGCAGTTTTTGATGGAGAGAGTTTGCTTGTTACACATGCATCTGTTTGTTCCCCATTTCATTTAGCAAAAAGCTTTTTTGTCCCTTTTATGTTTTAGTTAAGTTTCAAGTTAGTGTTAATTAGTTTTTTATATCCAAACTTTTATAAAACTGGTAGTGGCTGTTTTGAAGGAATTTCTAGTACTTATAATACACTACACACCTAGTTTGTGTGTTTATACAGAACATTACGTTGTAGTAAACATTCAGCTAAACGTTAACAGTTTTAAAACTTAGTTTTGCATGTTAGTTTTTATAATCAGCAGTACGTAAGTTAAGTTGGTATTTTTCTATACACGGGCAAAATATATATGCGATATCTTGGAAATCTTATATATGTTTATGCTTGTCTTGTCTCTACAAATTCTAGAATTCTGTTTTTGGTATAGTCTTAAAATTGGTTTTTTCATTGTTTTTGTCTAGAAAATTAAATTTTGCACGGCTGCATGGTTGCGTGGTTGCCTAAAACAGCGTAGCATAAAATTATTTTAGTTTTCAGCTTCGGTTGGGAGTTTATTATAGCCTATGGAAATTGGAAATACAGGAGCTTCCAACTTTTTTCTTTTCATCTTTTCCTAGCTTGGTTGTGGTGTGTTTACTCGTGTGTGTCGACCAATTTTTTTGCGAAACTCAAACAGGAAAAAAGTTGCAGAAAAGATGGGAATTTAAATGGAATTTGTGAGAAGCTTTGAGTTAGTGCGCACGCGTGTGTTACGATAACACAATTTCTTCCCCCCTGCCCTTTGTTGTTGTTGAAGTTTGCTTTTGATTGACCGGAATTATATATAGTAAAACTTTTTTCCATTGTATATATTACTTTCTATTTTCCTCCTAATTTTTGCTTTTGTGAAATTGTGAGTTTAGTCTACTTTTAGAGAGAGACTTTGTGTGCAAAACTTCGCATTTTGCTCTCCTCACGATTTATGAACAGGCGAGTTTATTTGAACATTTTTTGGTTGAGGCAGTAGATATATTCTATTTACGTATGGTAAGGGTGGCCATAAATATTCCTGCTATAGAATGGAAGTTAAGCTGAATTTTTTAATATATACAGAAATGGTTACGTATTTAATATATACAGAAATGGTTAGGTAAACTTACAGCACCCCTTTCCCCAATTTTACTGTTCAACTTTTTTGTGGATAAATATGTTTATTATTATTATTATATATAATATAATATAATATATAATATATATTATTATACAGTATACTTTGAAAGTTTTTAATTCTAAGGTAGTTTTTGAGAAAGTTTTGGGACAGAAGAGCTTCCCTTGAACGAAGTTTTCATTCACTTTAGCAGACGTTTGCTCCTAATTTGGGAAATTTGCTTCTATAATATTATTTCTAGGTGAGTTTTTGCTATATATATATGCGTATCCTTTTTTCGGACTTTTTCTTTCATTCACTTGCGTAAGAAAAATATAAGTATATATGTATAACGTATATACTCACTCACTCTTTGCATTTACTTTCCTAGCGCTCTATTCTATGCTGTTTTTTCTTTTTCTATTGCTACAAATCGTACGTCCTTAATTTTTTTGCACTGAAAACGGAACGCTATCTACTTATATATTGTATTACAGCTGTTTTTTCATTTCCAATTCCTACCTTTGTAAGCCGGTTTTTGATATGGTACTTTTTTGTCAAAAAGCAAACTTTTGTTCCCCCGTGTCCACTTATGTACACTGGACTGGGCACTTGAAATGTATACGCCTTGTTTGAAGTCCTCAGCTTGTTCGATACTTAACTTTGCGCTATGCTTCACGCCAGCTTTCCTGTTATATATACTTCGGTTGACTTTTGTTATGTAATATAACAGATCCGTTTTTAGTGCAAACTTCTCCATACCAGAAGAGTTCTCAATGCTGAACTTCGGTGTGAGGCAAGGCTGCACCCAGGAGTTGGCCCAGGAAGGCGCGTAGCCAGGGGGGGAATGGGGGGAATTCCCCCCGAAATTGTGTTGCCCCCCAGGAATTTTTTCCTGTCATGTGTAAAACGCCCATTTTTCAAAAACTTTTCGCGCCTTCGGCGCGAACTCACTGTATTATTCCATTATAATACGTGTTTCGCACTTAAAAATTAGTACCAATTACCCTATTTGGTGTACTTTGACCACCTTCTGCATCATTTGGATACATGAACACGCACTGTGCCTTAAATATTATTGCAATTTCAACGATTGCTCTGTAAAAATTCCACGAAGGTCACGAAATAGAAAAATTCCTCAGCTTCTGGGGGGCTCCGCCCCCCAGACCCCACGCGAAACTTTTGCATTCCCCCCCCTCGAATTTTTTTTCTGGCTACGGTAGTGGTCCCAGGGGTCGCTAAACCGTCCTTTTGGGAGGACAAAAGGGGAAAAGTTTGGCTAAATTTAGAGCAAAACCAACCGTTTTTGAAATTTTTTGCGCATTTGACGCGATATACTTTACTTTTTGAATAATTACTATTAATATTAACTACTTACTTACTTACTATTAACTATTACTATTAATAATAATCTTTACGATATAAGAAATAAACATCCAATATACGACTTTTGGGCAAAAATGCAAAAATTCTCTAACCGGCTCCCCAGACCTCCGTTACATTTTACTTTGGATGGATCCTCCCCTTTTCAAAATCCTGGGTGTATGCCTGGTATGAGGGGGTATTTTCTAACGAAATTGTCGAAATTTAGTACGTATTTGATTGAGATTTCAGTACTTAGCGCATATCGGGAAGGTTTTTAGACCTGCTTACTTTCTGGCATTTTATAGTGTTGGCGCTACTTTTTGGCTCCCACTCCACATTTTTCCCGTTCCCCCACTTTTCTCTAGGCCATCACAAACTTTTTTGGCCGTCTTCGTTCCACAAACTCGGAAAATTAAGTTTTTGAGATCGACGTGTCAAACATTTTCTAAGTTAATTTTAAGCTACATACATAAAGCTTTTCTCTGAAAATCAGTGAGTTTTTGTATTTCTACCTTAAAAATCCTAATTTTCTTTTTAAATTTAGGTGTATATATACACTTGTACCTTGGTCTTGCCCCCTTACTTTTCGGAAGTTCTCTCTTATATTTACTTCACCCAAGCCCCCCAATTTCCAATTCCTAAAATGCCTGACTTTTGTAAAATTTTTGCTGAATTTTCGTATGTTTCTTAATTTTGGATCTATATATTTCAAGTATATCTTTAGACGATACGTTCTATATATATGTACATATTTTATTTTTACTACCAGGTTAACGACGTAGTCATATTTCATAATAGCACCTTTAAAATATGGTTGAACTGATTTTATTTGCGAATGTAGTGTTTATGATTCAAATTAACATAATTCTTTTTCCAACTGTTTTACAGGTTTTTGTGTTGAAAACTAAAATTAAGAAATGACCTTAGAAAGTTTTTACCAAGATTTTACACATATGGAAATATATAAAACAATTATGACTTCCTATAAAATCTTATCTTTGCTTTATGTCAGTTTGTTTAATATTTTGGTTTGATATTTAAACTGCTGAAATAAATACGTAAATTTTGCTCTAATCTTACCTATCTTGCCTCATTATGAGTATATGGTTCATGCGCAGTGAATTGTAGTGCTGCTGTGACCAGGGGCGCACCCAGGATTTTGAAAAGGGAGGGGTCGAACCTGAAAATTTTCCTATTTTTAAGTTTTATGCATTGAAAATAGCCCAGTTTTTGCTTTCTCAACAAAACTTCCGGGGGGTAAATCGGGCAAAAAGGGAGGGGTCGGAACCCCCAAAACCCCTCCCCTGGGTGCGCCCATGGCTGTGACTTATTAGGCTACGTGTTGAATTCGAAAACTTCTAGTCTGTTGTGAGGACTATCCTGCTATTAGTGTTCTCAAAATCCTATCCAAGGATTGTAGTATATGACTTGGTTAAGTTTAACTTAACGTCGTTTGGATTTAACCTGCGTAGGCTAGGAAGTATATAATTCCTGATTATAGGAGGTTGAGTTGACCACTGTCTTTAAACATACATAATTATATACATACACATACGTAATTCATGCATTGAGTGGATAATGTTTTGCATAAATCTGTGGGGGATTTCACTGTCACTACTGTCATTTTGTATGGATTTTACTATCATAAAATGATTTTCGCAAAGTTTGAATGGTTTTGATTTGTCCTCAAAATTTCTGCATTATTTTGAATAAGTTCTGTTTCTAGTTGACATTTATTTGTTTATTCTGCTTTGTTTTCATTTTCAGGGTTACATTTTGGTATTCTCTATGGACGATTCCGAATCTTTCACCAAAGTTGACAAGATGAAGAAGGAGCTTGAAAAGTTACATTCCAAGGAAAAGAAGGAAGTATGTTGTTTTTCTGTTTCTATTTTTCCCTCGTTTTTTACTGAAATTTATAGAAAAATATTAGAAAATTAAAAGTAAAATGATGCAATTAGATGTTGACCTTAAAACTTCGCTGTTACTGGGGGGAGTTTTAATCTACTGTCATTTTTGCTTTGCGAATTAGCATTCATTTGCGGTTTCAATTGGTTTCAATTTCTAGCAGTCAGATCGCTGATTGTTGCACAAATTCTGGGCTAACATACTTCAGCTTACTGGCTTATTTTAGGCAGAAAGTTTAGGGGCGCACGCTTAGCCCATCAATTGGGGGGCTCAGATAAAATGCTGGCTTTTTCCTAGGCAAAAATTTCTGGGGGGGGGAAGTCTGGGGGGGTCCCCCCCAGGTCTGGGGGGGCTCGGATTTCTGGGGGGAAGAAAAATTTTTCAAAAAATGCCTAAAAATAGCTATTTTTTGCTGCTAAGCTAAAAAATTAACTGTTTTTAACTTAAATTTAAGCTTAAAATAGCTAAAAATGCTTAAAAATGGGTAAAAATCCGGCGAAGCCGGAAAAAATTTTCAAAATTTACCCTCAAAACCCTATTTTTCCGGGCATTTTGGAGTTCTGGGGGGGAAGGTCCGAATCCTGGGGGGGGCGATTCTGGGGGGGGGGGCGACCCAAGTCTGGGGGGGGGGACGAAATTCTGGGGGGGCCACCCCCCCCACCACCCCCCCCCCTTTAGGAAAAAGCCAGAAATGGGGGCATGTTTTAGAAAAACTTGCGAATTTCACCTTGTTTTGTGTAAACGCTATATACCAAAAGTCGCTAAAAATAAGCTAAAATGGCTAAAATTTATTTTGGAAAATTATTATGTTTTCTGTATATAATTTTGCCAATCCCTGGCGCAGCTGAAGAAGATATTTTGACTTTGTGTGTAAACATTGCTTATTTGCACTGCCATTTCTCAATTCGGTTATATACTTGTTTGATCTGCTGTAGTTATCTGTGTAGTTTCGGGGTTTTTCTTTGAGCGGTGGATTTAGTTTTGTGTTGTTGTTGTTGCTGTTGCTACTATTGTACTATTGTTTTACCCGTAATTTTGTCTTCTCTCATGTTTCTTCTAGATTCCTGTAATTGTACTGGCCAACAAAAGTGATTTATCCCCGGACCAGAAGTCGGTTGATTCCAGCGCTGCTCAGGCGTGGGCTCAGCGCGAAAAAGGTATCTACACTACAGGTTTAACCTGAAATTTTCAGATTAAAATGAGGAAATTGAGCTTTACGTTGTTTTCTGACAAAGTATTGTAACGGAATACGGGGTTTTGCTATGTACATGTTGTTACCATGGGAAATTATGAAGATAAAAGGAGACTGTGTAAGGATTCTGCCTTGACGAATTATTGACGTAACACCCTGACTGGTACTGGGTTTGGAAAATCAGTCGGACGAAACGACAAAACCATACCTGCACGGGGCGTCAGATTTCTTTGTAACACATGAGCGTTCTCTGTTTGGTCACCCCCTGACTGTAGTTTTGGAAGTGAAAATTGCGACAATTTAGTGATAATTTGTAACCAAGAATAGTGACTTTGGTGTATAAAATAATTTTTCTACAAAACCGCAAGTTAATTTTCTACGTTGAACACTCATTTTCATCGTCATTGATGAGGTTTCTCCCTGGCAAAAGAGCACGTTTTAGCTCGCTTAGCCCAGTAGAAGAGGAGTTAAAATTAAGTGACCTGGTTAGCTATATTTTAATGCTGTGCCCCAAAGGCCCCAGCAATAAGGTTGTGCTCAATTCGAAAAAGGGTTGGGTTTAAATTACGGTAAACACTCCACCGGTAACTGACGGCACAGGATCGCTCTTGCAAAAATCTACAAAAATTCTTATAGCTCACACAACTTTATAAGAGTGAAGGATGGATTCAAGAAATATAAAACTAGATCCTAACAAACAGCATTGCCAAAAGCTAAAATTAAAAAAATAGCTAACGATAGTTTGCCAAAAGTTAAAATTTTAAAAAACAGAGCTAACAACGCCTTTGTTTAATACGTTAGCATTGGCAAATTTCATGCTTTCCACATGAAATCGAAACGGGGGGCCGTGTTGGACCTGGCCCCCGAACAACCCTACCCGGCAAAAGGTAGAATTTTCTACCCAAGCCTCCATACCCGAATGTCTATGATTTAAAAATTAATACAGAAGATGTTTATCGCTTCTTTTTGTGTTTACTTGCCATTTCAGTGAGAATGTATGAAGTTTCTGCGACGGACAGAAAATCTCTCCTGGAGCCATTTGTCTACATCGTTTCCAGAATCTTTCACTCGCCTAGTATGTTTGCTGCTTCTCCGTTTTCGTTCTTCTCATAATATTGTTACTGAAACTTATAGGACAGGACGTCACGAGTTAAACAAGTTACACCCATCCCCACCATCTTCGTGTGCCCCTGAAGAAAACAGGATTTTTTCGGAAACTGGAAAAGCACTCAGGTTTTCAGGAAACTCGCTAAAAGTGTTTAGACTATTCCGGGATTATTCTGGGTGAATTCTGGTGAATGCTAGACTTAGACACCATCCTGACCCCATACTAGAAAAGATTTGACTTGGTTTGGATTGGACTTTGACTCTCTCTCTTTACCAAATCAATGCTACTGAACTATAACCAATCTTGAAGAAGTTCCGAATCAGACCTGCCTCTGCAAAAGTTATCCTCCCTTCCCTACCGGGATTTGTGCTTCTCTGGTATTTTGGACGCCCAAATTTTTGCCAAAAAATTGACCATATTTTCTATAATTTTCCGATTTGGTCGGAGATTTTTCCGAAACTGTCCCTTTAACACGCCTCTTTAACCGTTCCCGAAAACAGTCACTAAAAATACCCGTTGTTGTTGTTTTTGTGTACATCATGCTATTGTTTATGTAGGACAGATAAAGTCAAAACAGCCACAAGTCCACGGATCCCGGAGGATACGATGATATCACAGTTAGAGAAATGAAAATCAAACGTGGACACCCAAAGTCAGACCAACCTTAATCACACAATTTCGATGCTCCACCGTGGGCATCTTCTTCAGGCGATTCTTCACACGCTGCTGTCGTTCCTGAGGGGTCAGATAGCGGGGGATTCAATTTCGGGAGGGAAGGAAGATTTCAAAGTTCTCTAGGGTTGGGGCTCCAGGGGCCAGACGGGAAAGAACTGGGGGGACCGGAGGACCGAAATTGCCGGGAGGGTCGGTAGGAGGCAGGGAGGCAGGGACTGGGGGGAACGGAGGAACGGTTGTTGTCGACAGAGTCCAAATGGATGCTACATAGTAAATCTGGACCCGGGGGGTGGGGATTTGTTGTGACGGGGAACGTGCTCCCAGTTGATTCCAAAAGAATAGTCAGAAAATAGTTGACTAATCCACCAGTTTTCTTTCTTCTTCCTATCGAAACTATCCGGAAGAATGGTGGTGGATTAGTCAACTATTTTCTGACTATCCTTTTGGAATCAACTGGGAGTACGTTCTCCGTCACAACAAATCACCACCCCCCGGGATCCAGATTTACTAGCATCCATTTGGACTCTGTCGACAACAACAACATCACTAACAGTGGTTACGACCCTCCCGGCAGTTCCGGTCCTCCGTTCCCCCCAGTCCCTGCCTCCCTGCCTCCTACCGACCCTCCCGGCAATTTCGGTCCTCCGGTCCCCCCAGTTCTTTCCCGTCTGGCCCCTGGAGCCCCAACCCTAGAGAACTTTGAAATCTTCCTTCCCTCCCGAAATTGGATCCCCCGCTATCTGACCCCTCAGGAACAACAGCAGCGTGTGAAGAATCGCCTGAAGAAGATGCCCACAGTGGAGCATCGAAACCGGTTGCTTGCTTAAGGTTGGTCTGACTTTGGGTGTTCACGTTTGATTTTCATTTCTCTAACTATGCTATTGTTTATGAATATCTGAACTTACACAGCCATCATTGATTGATTGGAGCGGGGGTAATTTTTGATAATTTTTTATTTTTTAGTATTTTTAATTTTTATCAACTTTTTGTGTTTTAGAAGAGAACAAGTTCACCCTGCGTAAAGGATCTCATCTTAGTAAGGACAAACAGCCCGGAGCAGCTATTGTTATGGACATTTAATTAAGCTTAAACCTTACCTAACCGGTCCTGAACGTCATAATTTCTCCCATTGTAGCCTAAATCCGCATTTCCCCACATTTTCCATGTTTTTACCAGACCAAAGTTTTCTGTGGTAACCTATTGACGGTGTTTTTGTTGTGTCTGTTGTATCATCACTACGGTAAATAAATTTGCAGCTCAGTTCAAAGCTACAGTTAGGTATTTCTGAAAGTTGTAAAGGAAAACCTTTTTGATAATGTTATCTATGTACGTATGTTTGAAATAGGTTTTGGGAGATATTTGGAAAGTGTTTTGTAAACTTTCTCGAAACTGAAACGTCGTTAGAATTGCGCCATTTGTCATAATTCTGATTGTGTGTGATGTGTAATATTTGTGATCATTTTTCTAAAATTCTACTTTGATGATAATCACTCTTAGAAATGTTCCAGTAGAAACTACAGGAATCACTTTTGTAGATGATAAATACAAAAGCTTTTGTAGAAAATACAGGTTTACTCTTGTAATTTCTACAGGTCATCCTTGGTAGTATTTACCGGATATACGTTGATAGATTGGATTACAAGGTAGACTAGTATTCAATGCAAATGAAACCTGTAGTTTTCACTGGTTTACAGGTTTAGTCTACAGGAAAGTACTCGATACGCTGATAACGCAAACTGAGTATATAAGGGCGACAGTGGTCATAATTTTTGAAGACTGAAATTTTTTGAATATTTTCAAATTTTCAGTCTTTCAACACCCGCTGGGTGATTTTTTTGTAACGACCGCTCCCTGCCGAAAATATTTTGGGAGCGGCCGCCCCCCTGCACCTGCCCCCCTTTTTGAAATAACAGGTCGCTCCAGTAAAATTTACAGGTTTTGTCTTGTAAAAACTACAGGTTTGGTATCTGATTTAGGATTGTCAAAACAGTCGAACAAAACTACAGGTTTATTTAGTATTTTGTACAGGAAATTCCTGTAATTTTTACTATTTGAGAGGCCGGTAGAAAATACAAAAGTTACTTTTGTGGAAAATACAGGAAGCTCCGCTAGTGACTGACCGCACAGGAACACTTGTAGAAAACTACAAGAATTCCTGTAGTTTCTGCAGGAGTCTTTTTAAGAGTGATTCGTCGTCGTATGATTATCGTAAAGCTGTGTTGTGTTCTACCAAATTTTTGAAATTTACGGTAGCTAAAATTCTAAAACCTAGCTTGTTCAAACTTGCCTTTGCTTGGCGGATAAGAAAACGTTGATTTGCCCGCAGTGGTAGTTAGGGTTGGGAAATTTGGTTCAACCAAGAATACTCATTAATACATACGAATGTTGACTTTATTTACAAGCCCATTCTTGAATCATAACTGTATTCAACTTCAAAGTTTGGTTATTTATCTGCTTTTACCTTTCTTGGCAAGCTTATTTGATGCTGTGCATTATTGGTTGTGAACTATACGTACTGCTGTACAATATACAGTGTATGTAGCTGTATTTTAACTGGTTCTTATAAGATCTAACATGCCTGTAAAAGCTGACCTCTGCTCGGATTCGATCCACGGACCTGTCGGTCTGTAGGCTAAAATGCTCATTTCACGAAAAGGTGGCCAATAGGCAGGGAGCGGGGGAGCAGACTCAGTTCAAATATCATGGGTATTCTCTCCCTCTGCTTAAATATTTATTGGTTTATCATTTCGAATGTTCGATGGAAGCTGTTAAATTCAAGTGTTGCTTACGAAAAATCTGTATTATGTTAGTTCTGTTTTTGAATTATTTCCAGTTACTAGGTTATACTTTGTATAGAGGTAGCATTGCTGTTGTCTGCTGAAAGCTTTGTGCTTTGTGTTATTTTTTACATGTACAGTTTACAGTTATTTATATTATTGCTTATTGTTTGTACAGGTTTTATTAACAATAAACACGAGTGCGAGTTTCACAGATAGAGCTAGGTTAGGTTACGTTGATTGTGGGTAAACTAACCGGTGGCATTTGTAAACGGACCGGTTCCAGTGTATTTTGTCTCAAATCAGTTGAAAAATGTAACTGAAAATTTAATTTTCACCACACAAGTTTTGAAAATTTTAAAGACTGAATTTTTGAGGGAGATCAGTTACATCATTTGATACCTTCACCAATAGCTAAAGAGCCTGTTCTGGTTGTGAAATTGCTCTTCGTTATGAAGAAACTAGCAAAAAGTACGGGGTTTTTAACGGCGAAATAAAATTGGCTAGAAAAAGAAGGATGTTTCCAAAAGCGGGAAGATAATTTAGAAAAATATACTGGAAAAATCTAGTCGAAAATGCTGGTTGATTTCGCTAGAATGGGGGAACCAAAGTGACCGAGCTAACTTTAGCTTTTACAACCATTAGCTACATTTTTAGTTTGTTCTAAAGTTTTTGCTTCTACGACATTGAGGCAGTTTCAACATTTTTGTCTTAACAACCATTGAGCTGGTTAAAACATTTTTGCTTTTACAACCATTGAGTTGAGATAGTTCTAAGGGATAAGTCAAGCCAGAAAAGTTGCCATTTTGGGGAAAACACAGGTCACTCAAAATAAACAAAATTCTGCCACATCTTCCTGGCAATGCTGGTTTATTTATACCCCATACACGCATCGTTTGATTGTACATATTAACCGCGCAAATCAGTTTAAGTTTTCTTAAAACTGGAGATTTGGCCGTAAAAATCATGTCTGTGAAACTGCGATTATTTTGTTTTTATTATTATGGATTATATTATTATTTCGAAAACTAGGAAAACTAAAAGATGCTTGGATTTCATGCATTTGGCTGATTTTCTGGACCACTAAAAGCTGCTGTGAAAAATCCGAGTAAATGTCCCTCGGCCTATGTCGTCTATAACGTAGCACAAAAAGAAATGTTGGCCAATCAGATTTAGATAACTCCTTTGTTGGGGAGATCTGATCGTGTACGTTGCAGCAGGTAGCTGCATTTAATGTAAGTTTTAGGAACATTAATTCTATTTTAGTTTTTGTTTCAGGGAGAAGATCAACGGCACAGGAGGCGTGTATGGTCCCTCCTGTGTCCAACATCCAATTCTGAAGTGGATGGAAAGTGGATTTATGGAAAGGATTTTCAAATGGAACATAGATTTATGGAATGGATTTTCAAATGGAACATCTGTCAGCTAAGTTTACGAGTTCATTTCTTTAAGTTTTAAAATAAATTAGATTCAACAACATTATAATATATGAAAATTGAATTAAGACATTCAAGTTGTGATGAGCATGGGGGTGAAAAAGGTCCCCTGTGTCTCTGTTGCAACTTGAATTGAAACTCTTCTTCGCTAGTTTGAAGGTTTTTCGTCAGGTATTTTTGAGTAAGTGTGAACTCTAAAACTTTGAAATTTCCTAAACATTTCTTCGTTTTCCACCAGATCATAAAAGTGGAAAATTATCCTTTCAAAAATAAAATTTCGAAAGCTTTGCTTGCATTTCAGAGCTTCTCAGACCGCATTTTTCAATCTTTCCTATCTTAGAGCTCGGCCTCCCCTACCGTTTCCATTTCTGCAGCCTATTTTTAATCCCTTTTGCTTTCCGAGCAGCTATCAGATTTCCGCCATCATAGTTGCTATTACCAAGCGGGGGGCAACAGCAGTCGGATTAACGACTGCTGCTGCCTTGGGCGTGACTGCGGTGCTTCGGTGCCAATAACCGTATGGTAGTTTCGCCTGGGGATCATGTTTCTGTCCTTGATCTTCGTCTCTCCGCCTTTTGACAGCGGTCTGCGGAGAACACCACTCACGGGCCACGTTGTGTGCCTAGATAGTGGATGGGCCCTGACCAAAAAAAAAAAATCAGATTTAGAAATGTTTTAATCAATCAACGGTTATTTAACTTATATATAGTTAGCGTAAATTGTTGTCTTTTTGGTATAGTTGCAGTAATATACAATGTCAGAAACGTAAGCTGTTTTGCTAGTTCATAGAAGGAATGTGACTGATTGGGTAAAACGTAAAACTAATCAAGAGTTGTAATGACATTAAATGCACAAAACAAAGTCACCATTGAAGGTATAGAGGAGGACACAAACGACGGTTATTATCATGCTTTTTAGTTAGCTTTAAAGTTCAAATATTCACCAGGGCAGCTGTAATTTCAGAGACTTTTGAACGAATATCCCTGCTGAAGCACAGATACACAAATGGATTTATAGCGCTGTTCAAAACTGCCATGACACCAAAAATGTTT
>JASAND010004407.1:0-16063 GCA_030248195.1 Trissonchulus latispiculum
CGTCCTGTCCAGACCGGCTAACCGGCCAATGGGGCCCGCCCAATGACAACTTTCCAGCCATTCGAAAGATCTCGTGCTCTACATGTTTGCCTTTTAGAGCAACTTTCTATTTTTCCCAATCGTGAGAATCAGCCAACTTTATCATTTTGGCGTTAAAAACTTTTCATTTTTGCAGAAATCATCTATTATTTTTGGATTGGATCCCCTGCGTATGAGAAAGTAGCCTGCTACAAAGGATAAGTTTTTTCATTAAATTTTTAAATTTGGAACTTTGTTAACTTCATTAAAACAGAATCAAAGAAGGAAAAGGTTAACCAAACTTGATGTCCTGTAGAAAGAAATTCTAACTGGAGAGAGGGCTCTGTCCCTCTGTTTCTGACACTGGCATTTCTTCTCGGTTTAAATAAACAAGCATAACTTTATCAAAGCTGTACGCAACTTAGACACAACTAAAAAATTCTTAATTGACATAAAACATCCATGTATCAAATTAATTGGTAGGCTTCTTTTTGTGTGAACGGTACTCTTTTGACAAGAATGGTAATTTTCTATTGATTGTGGAATTCGAAGCTTGTTGGCATGGTCAGTTTTTTTCTTAGACACATTTTCATGCTCCACAAGTTGATGTGAAGTAATAGTGGATACGGTCTCATAGCGACTGTAAGAACCTAACTCTGGAAAGTCCACGAGAGTCCAATGGTTGGTTGGATAATGGCATACAAAGGAAGTAAATGATAGTCTCTCTTTTGCAAACAATCAGGAGTTGGAACGGCAGGACCCTTTAAAACTAAGTTAAATTTTAGTTCAAGACAATTCACAGGCTGATAAAATGCGAACTATATAATCGAGGCTTATTAACGTGGGTTTGGTATTGGCACTGGGCTTGGGGGGTGAAAAAGGTCCCCCGGGCCTTTTGTCAAACTCAACCTATGATGACGGAGAGTATTATTGTGAAGTCGTTTTAGGATTCTTATGGTTTTTTTAAGATAAAGTTGGCTTCAACCGTAATTTAGAATGTATGTCATAAACAGTTATAATTTTCAGAGCACGCAAAACTAAAACCTCAAAATTTCAAATTAAAGCTTTGCAATTGCACTCGATCAATTTTTCACTCAAAACTTTTCCACTTTCCTGTCTTAGTACTCGGCCTTCCCTCCGACTCCTTACTGCAGCCATTTTCCCCCGATTTTTAACCCTTCCGAGGGGTTTTGTAGTTTTCCGCCATCTTAGTCACTATTTATCTGCGGTGGGGCAGCCTCAATCGCCGAATAGCACGATTGCGGTTACTTTGGGCGTGACTGAAATAACCGTACGTCAGGACTGCTTTGGGATCTTGTTTTCTATCCTTGATCCTCGCCTCTCCGCCTCTTGTCTACCGTATGGACCGCGGAGGGCAGCAATATAAAGGTCTCTTACGAGAACCTGCATTGCTGGGCACCAAGATAAAAAATCCATTATTTTTTGAGCTATATGTATTAATAGAGTGACTGAGATTTGGAATGATCTTTGCTCTGAAAGTAAACGGATTTGGGTCGCGAGATTTGGGTTGTAGTCGGTTAGGGCTTAGACTAGGCTTCTAAGGCCTGATTATCTGGTCAACACTCTAGAACACTGGTCAGCGCGTGGGGACACAGAGATCTCCACTTTGAAGCGCAGACTGTAGTGGTGTTCTGACAGATCGTACTTAATGGCTGACCGGTTAGGGGTTTGCTTTTGTGAGTTCGTTTAGGGGATTTATAGTCTCAACAACGACTCTTTCCAAGTGATGTAGTCTTATCCTCGAGCACGGATAAAACAGGGAACGATGATCTGAAAGTTAGGCCAAAGACGAGTCTAGAAGTCACACAATTTATTGACACAGAAGTACGAACTGTATTTATGGACTCCAGCAGATACATTGTTCAATGCAAGGTTATTGTACAATGAACAGCAATTACAATAATCTGCCAGAATTGCCCTTTTAGGTTTGACTGGGTAAGTTTTGGGTTTTGGGTTAGGGTTCACACGGGATGCGCTACTGACAAAATTCACGTGTTTTCTAATACTTCCTTGTCTTTTTAGTCTGCAAACTTTTACCTAGTTTGCATAAATTAATTGCTAATTTCTGTCAAACATTCACGTGTTTTATCACACTTCTTTGTCTGTCTTCCGACTGAAAAATTTCAAGCTAATTTGTATATTCCGAAATTGGAGCTTTAAATGGGTGGCACTTCTCACTGTTAGGGTAGTTGGATTTTTTAAGTCCAATTCGCACGTGTGTCTGCTTAGCACTCCCATGTAATGATCCAAATGCAAATACATTTGATACATGTGCATTGTGTTAACGCACCAATGATACAACCGTAATTTTTATTGATCCATCGTTTGTGAGATTATAAATTGTCTTTTCTAGGAGGGAGTGCTAAAATTACAGTTGCGAACCAAACAATTGATCCACGTGTGAAAGTTATGATTTTAAATAAATAAACGTGTTAAAGGTTTGATCCACAGCTTTAAAGCTATCAAGCGATAAGCGATAATCTGTAAGTGAATTTTGTTTTTCGAAAATACTATTTAATTTAATGACTGATTATTAGCTAACTTCAAGCTTTACGAGGTTTTTGGGCAAGCAGAAGCAGGTCAAGCGCATAGGTGTAATTGGGGGGGGGGGGGTTGGGGGGGGGGTAACTCCCCCACCCCAGCCATTTCTATAAACCCCTCCAAACATTTTTGGGAGCCCCCGGCCCCCCCAACTGGAGGGGGGAGGGTAGAATTGGCCAAAAATTGGGTATTTTTAGGGTGAATTTTGCAAAATTTTTCAAAAAGTCCAAATTTTTGGCTTAAAGTATTTATTGTTGCGAGAAATACATGTTTTTAACGGGTTTATGGACTTTCGGGCTCAATATTGACCTTATTTGAGACTTAGAAACAAGTTGGCAATCAAGTTTTCGAGTTTAAAACTACTGTTTAATGTTAAAATTATATACTTCATGATTTTATGTTTTTCGGCATAAGTAATGGCTGAAAATGCGATTTTGGCATAAAAATTAAAAAAATTTTTAGGGGAAGTTTGGGGGGGGGTCGCGGGGGGTTTGGGGGGTCCAAAAGGGGGCTCCCCCAAAATTCCGGAGGAGGGCAGGGCCCCCCCAACCCAAATCCCCGTTACACCTCTATGGTCAAGTGTGGAGAGCGTAGGTGTAATGGGGGGATAACCCGGGGTTACTACATTCCCCCCAGCCATTTTTCCTATAGTGGAGAGTGCATGGTTTCACACCAGGGGAGGGATAGAATTTTTGATTTACCCTCCCCCCTGAATAGAATTTTTGATTTACCCTCCCCCAACTTTCGGCAAAAGCTAAATTTGGCTATAAGTAGGCATTTTTTGAAAACATTTTGCAAATTTAGGCTGCTTAAAACCGCTAAGACGCCTAAAACGATGCAAACAAGCGGTCCAGATTTGAGGTGTGGGGGTTCGGGGGGGGTACCGTCCCTTGCATTTGGGGGTCGACCACCAAATTTCCAAAATTTACCCCCCCAACAAAAATTTCCGGTAAAACTATTGCCGAAAGTTGGGGAGAGGGTAAGTCAAAAATTCTGGGGGGTGGCAAGGGGGTCAGAAATTTTGGATCCCCTCCCAGTAGAAGTAAGCCGAGGGGAAGGGGGTCAGGCTTGCTCGTGAGGGGTTTTACAGGGGGCAAACTTGATTGCCAACATGTTTCCATGTCTAAAATAAGCTCAATATCGAGACAGAAAGCCCATAATACAGTTAGAAACGTGTATTTCTCGCAATAATAAACACTTTAAGATACAAATTTGGACTTTTTTTGAAAATTTTTGCAAATTTCACCTTTAAAATATCCAAATTTTGGCCATTTTTCGCGCCTTCGTCGCGACTACCCCCCCCCCTCCCCCCAGTCAGGGTTGGGCGAGACCGAGATTTCACCGAGACCGAGACCGAGACTGGCCAAGTCTCGGCTTTTGGGCGAGACAGAGACCGAGACTACCAATTTTCAGCTTAAACTTAATTTCTTCCAAGTTTTTGAGGCTGAGGCTCAGTAGTAGGGACTTTAACACAATCATACGGTTTTCGCACCTCGTCGGACTCCCCCTCCCCAAAAGTTTTGGGGGAGGGTTGAAAAAAAGGCCTGGGCAAATTTCTATTTTTCCTCTGTCTGATTTGAAGCATACTGCCGACACCGCCCGAAGTGACCAGGCCACTGGTCAGCATGGCTCCCGTGGTTCCCTGCCCAGGGTTTAATATTTTATTTTGCTTTAGGAAGAGAGTGACCCAGAGACAGAAGGACGTTCGGAAGTTAGGAACAGCGTCAAAGATTTTGCAAATGAATGTGCCATACGACTATCTCCAAGGGAGTGGATGGATATTTGTCCTGAGCCATCCTATCGCCATGACAAGACAAGGGGCACGCGGGCGAGGCTTCACCTTAAGAAGGGATTGTGGAATCACATCATAGCCCAGAAGCTTACAATGGACCTGAAGGATCCTTGCCTCTGGACATTTACCAAGCATTGGGTAAACTCGGCTGGTTCCAATTCCACAATGTTTGTGGAATTTCATGCAGTTTGCAAGCACATGCTGGGTGGATGCGGACGTACTCTTCAGGGAATAATCGCTGAAGAACCCGGCCCGAACACTGAGGTACCCGTCATCATTATTTACTCTCAGCCCCCTGATGATCACAACATGAATCGCAAGAGGCCGGTATCTGGCTGCCTACGGCAAGCGGTACAGTCCAGAGCTGCCATTGTGCGTTCTCCTATACTTATTCAACATGAAATGGCTGATCAGCTGATGGACGTAGGTGACAGTGAGCCACCGACAGTACCAAAATCCAGCCAAATTCGTCGAGCCATCTCTGAAGCACAAACAAGTTCGAAGGTTGACCCAAATCCTATAATAGCCGTGATGAAGATTAAGGAAGTAGCGCCAGATTTTATCCAAGAAGATATTGGGATCAATAGATTTTTCCTTCACTTTTGGACGAAAGAGCAGATGGATCTGTACAAGCAACATGTTGGTAGAACTGGAGGAGTTCTGGTGCTGGATGCGACAGGTTCCTTGGTAAGGCCAATACCTGAAAATATTCCAAAAAGCAGTAAAATGCTCTATTATGCTGGTGTATCTGAAGGCTGTCCTGTGCTACAGATGCTGAGCCAACGTCACCACACTGCAGCAATTGCTTATTGGCTGAAAATTTGGTTACTGAAGGGAGCACCCGCGCCTAAGATTGCAGTCACTGACCAGAGCAAAGCTTTGATGGGAGCATGCAGTGAAGCATTTACCGGACAGTCTCTTCACGTTTACCTTGATGCTTGTTGGGACGTGAATCATGGTGGTCGAGGACGTCTTCCCGGTACGTGGATAAGGAACGACTGCGCCCACACACTTCACTTAGTAGCATTGCTGCCATCGTTGAAGGGCAAACCACGGCAAGTAAGGAGATTTTACTTGCACGCTTCCGCGCAGTTGATTATGACAACTACCATGAAACAAGCCGAATCCATTTTTCACTGTATCTGTGCTGCGGCGATTTCTGAAAGTTTGCTAAGTGCAGAAGAAGCCGTTAATCGCATTCTTCGTTGCTGCTCTGAAGATGTTGAATCTGACATTCAAACAATATTGGATAAAGGGAATAACTTGGAAGAAGAAGAAGATGAAGAAGATGATGAGGACGAACTGATAGCTGCAGCGAATAAAAAGGAATACAAGTTTCTGTTGTTTGCAGAAAGCATTGTATCTGAAGCTACTTCGGCTGTGTCTTCTTCCTTCCCAACTGGTGTACCCAATCCGTATCATGCTCCTGATGTCGCGGAGGCATTGCTGCGAATTATTTGGCAACATTTTCCAATGGTCTCGGCGGTGCTGCTGCCAATGTATCAAATTGGGAAAACCAGAATCAGTAGCGCCAGCGTTGAATCACACCACAAGTATGTTAAGCAAGTGCTGCTGGGAAAGGAGAAGCTGCCTATCAGCATTGACAAGTTCCTCTTGACATTTCACGAAGATCTAAGTGGAATGCTGAAGCTGAAGCTTGCTCGTCACTCCCATGACGGTGCCCACATCGGGAAGGTTCAGAAAGAAGTCACTTCTGTTCACGGAACGGAAAATACCAGTGATCAGGCTCATGCTGAACGTTGCTGCGTGTGCCAGATGCCTTATAACGGCAGCCACGCCTGCAACATCTGCAAACGAAAGGCCCATGCATTTTGCTGTGAAATCCCTGAGCAGGACGAAGGATATGGGGCTGAAGGAACTTGCCGCTTGTGTCAAGTACAAATCAGAAAGAGGACGCAGCTGGAAATGTCTCACTTAAATCAAGAAGAATCATGGCAGCGACGATGCGCACCGGGCTCCACATTGGCAAAAAAAGCTCGAACTTACTTTGATGCTAATCCTGATCTCAGACCTGGCTCTACTCCAGTCAAGCAGCTGAAAAATGCTAATCTGCTGTCGCGAGTGCGTTTGCCGAAATCCGGTGAAGCTATCACATTGAAGAACACTTGCGGATTTGATAGCTTAGCTTATGCCATTTTAGCAGCGATGGCGGATTCAACAGCTTATCTGGAGGTAGTCAACAGCTCTGTATCCGACTGTGCGGAGCTTGTTAGATATATATATCCAGCAGCCCATCCATGGCTTCAATATACAAGGCAAGAGCAGAGTTTCTCCATAAGCGGCTTGTAGAACCAGAGGATCGGGCTGACGTTCTGGACTGCTTCATGACTGTGGAGAAAATGCTTGATGCAACGGTAGATTTTGGTTTCTCCGAGAATTTCAGCACCTGCAAAGATCCGCTTTGCCCTGAGCCGTCCCTTACAGAAAGAAGAGTCTCCTTTCCAATCAACCTTCGTGTTGGGGCCAGTGTATCTGATGATGATCTGCTTGTTTCACTCCAAGAACAGCTTTCCCAGACTTTTGATGAAACGCACTCCGAATGTGGTCGGAAGTTCGGTCCTGGTGATAAAATTCCTTCCCGAGCTTATGTGGACACGTATGGCGGTACAGATCCATCATCGATTGGCTTCTATTGTAGCGGATTGCTGTCGAAGTCGGCTCCAAACGTACCGCCGCACTTATGGCTTGTGAGTCACTGTTTGTCTGATGACGGTAAAGCAGACACTGGCAATTCTCGTCTGCTTGGAAGTCAACCACGGGCTGAAAAGTTGGCACTTGAAAAATTGCCAATCAGGCTTCAGCTGAAATCAACCGAATTATGGCTTAGAAACTGCATTGCCTATATCCCGGGTCACTTCACCAGTTATGCACGTCGCCAAGACGATCACTGGCAGCTGTTCGACGACATGAAGGCAACCCATGCTTCGATCAATAAGAAAACCATGGTGTCCCCACGCCTTCTGTTGTACACAGTATAAAATGTTTTGTTGACTGGATTGAAATGGCCGTCTGTATTCGGTTTTTAAATGTCTGCGTTTAGTCTAAACCATAGGTGTACCTTGAGAAAAAGTTGGGGGTGGGAGTAGCCGAAATTAGGGTGGGAGGGCTCAGCCGGTTTAGGGTGGGGTGGGATCTGGAAAAATTGGATTTGGGGGAGGGGGTAAAAAATTTTCGTCAATAATTTTAGAAAAAAATTGCTGTATTTACAACTTGAATGAACAACTACAAATGTATTTACAACTTAAAAATAGCAATATTGCAAGAATTTTGGTCATTTTTAAGAAAAACTTTGAATTTTTTCTAATTTTTAGGCAAAATTTCGAAAATTCTGGGGGTGGGGGCCTTCCAAAATTGGGTCGGTCGGTGGGGTCTGGGATCTTACCTTTTGGGGGTGGGGTGAGTCCGGAGGGGGGGGTCCGGGGTCCGGAACTTGTCCATTTGCGGAGAGGGGTCCACCCCGACTCCACACCACACCTCCCCAGGTACACCTATGGTCAAACATTGTTTGTTGGGGGGGATGATGGGACGAGAATTCTAACATATGCTAAGCTTCTTGAAACATCTATAGACAAACCCTTTTAGAAAAATTAACCGGTCAAAAATGTTGGGTGAAAAATTCGGCGAAAATTTTGTAAAAAAATTTGTAAAAACATTCCCTTAAATTTAGTGTAAAACTGGGCATGTTTTAAACATCTTAGCTTCGAACACCCTCCTGTGGGTGTTGGACCCCATCCCTCTCTTCCAAAATCTTGAATACGCTCCTGCGTCCTGTCCTCATAGGTGTGGCTGGGTAAAAAATCTGGGGGGGGTCCCGCCCGACGGAGGGTGGGGGAGTCCGCCAAAATTGCCAAAAAACTCCTAAATTTTCGATTTCTTTTGCCATTTTTGGCCACTTTTGGGCCACAAATTGGGGGGTCTAGCCGAAATCTGAAACTCTGGGGGGTCGCGAAAATTCGTCGTTTGGGTGGGGGGTCCCCCCACCCCCCTAGCCCTAACACACCTATGCCTGTCCTCAGAGCATCAGCCCCCGTCCATTTTAATCGCATCATGCCAACTGTTAGCTAGCTAAGGATTTCACTTCTTGTATTCATAAACTGTTTAATTCTTCAAATAACTTTTAAAAATATCATAATTGGGAACTTATTTGAAGAATTTCGTTTCTGTATCATTACTAGTATTGATACTTTTGTTATTTTACGATAAAGCGAAATTGGATCAATTGTTTGGTTCGCAATTGTAATTTTGGCACTCCCTCCTAGAAAAGACAATTTATATTCTCACAAACGATGGATCAATAAAAATTACGGTTGTATCATTGGTGCGTTAACACAATGCACATGTATCAAATGTATTTGCATTTGGATCATTACATGGGAGTGCTAAGCAGACACACGTCCAATACGCCAACCTTTGCAAGCTATTGTCATTATTTTTCAAAATTTGTTGCTCCTTATTCTTTACTAAAATATACACGACCATTTGACCTTCAAAAGCTCTTGGTAGGTAACTTCTCCAGATTCAAATCCGGCAGTCTATTCTGAGTTAGGGCCAGGTCAAATCAAAAGTAGGTCAAAAGTAGGTCGAGCGACAAAATCTCAGTAGGCCAGAGATCGCGGACGCGGGTACCAGCGGGTCACGAAATCGCCACCTACTTCCAATCCAACTCTGACTCACCAATCTCAATTGAAGACTTGCATTAACTGATCGTTTTATACACTGACTTTTTCGCTTATTGTATTATTTATAAAAATTTTCTGTGTTAGCTACAGTATATTAGTGTTGTTGACCGGCCGGGTGAAAAACGGCCAGTCGGCGGCCGGCCGCCGGCCGGCCGGCCGGTGACCGGCCGGCCAAGAGGTGCACTCGGCCGGACGGCCGGCCGGCCGGTCGGCCGTTTCAGGCCGGCCAGCCGGCCGTTGAACGGCCGGTAAAGGACCGGCCGGCCGGCCGCGCTTATATTTCAGCGGTTTATCAAAATTTTCTCAGGAAATCGATTTTAAGTTGTGCTGATACATTTTCATATCTTGATTTCTTATTCTGGCACTCATCGGTCAGCCTTCCGGCCATTTTTAGTCTTTGATTCGTCAGCCGACCGTTTTTGGCCGGTTGGGCCGTCGAACGGCCGGCCGGCCGGGCCGTCGGCCGGCCAGCCTTTTTCGGCCGGCCGGCCGGCCGTCTGCAGAAGGTCGGCCGGCCGGTAACGGCCGGCCGACGAAAATTTCGGCCGGTCAACAACACTACAGTATATAAAGGAATATTCGAATAATCAAGTTAACTGCAACGTTGCAGTGGCGTTAGAGAAGAAAGAGCTGGTGCAAACCCTCCCCAGCTTCAACTTGTCCACTCAATACTGCTGCCGTAGTGCTGTTGCAATTGCATATGCATGCAGTCGTAGTCATCGGTTTTAAAGTTACCATTGACATCCCCCCTGTTTCCACAGCAAGAAAATTTTATGTATAACAGAGAAATATTTGACCAGATTATTATTGCACCATTTGTCACTGCATCTTATCTGTTATTCGATGATTTCAAGCAGCATAGCAAAAAGGCAGCTTCACATACCTAGAAGTTTGCGTCATGTGTTGCAGGAGGATAATTCCAAGAGCAAATGTCCAAGGAAATTGAAAAAGCAACGACACTGCTGACACTGTTACTTTATTTTCTCACCTGCTCCAACGCGTAATCCATCACACAAAAAGACACCGCCTAGGCAAGCAGGCGGACACTTCCAGGAAGAAAATTAGAACTCAAAATATTAACTTCCTTGAAGTGTTTAGCGTTAAGCTATCAAATTGTATAAAATATGTACATGCCTGAGAACTGCGAAAAAGTTTAAGACTGAGAAAAATGTCGACTATTAAACAGAATAGCTTAGCAGAGAACAGTTCACAATTTCACAATATACGAAGATAACATAAAGTAATCTTCTACAATTCAAAGGAATTAATTATAGACTCTTGGTATTACTGTTCTAACGCTATTTATCAGGTCCAATCTTGCCAACGCAGTAAAAATTTATCTTTGGAATGACCAAGAGTACATAATACATAAGAGTATGACAAGCGTCATACGCTATGTATTATGAGCTCGCTACATCCGATGCGCGCTATCGGCTGTCCCCCCCCCCCACATAAATCAGACCCCCCTCACCCCGCCCCTATACATGTACGGCGTCCAAACGGGGCTCGTGCTTGTATATTTTGTACAGATGTGTAAATCATACAAGCTTAGACCCCATACACAAATTGGGGCCCCGTCAAGCTTAACATGTAAGTATACTAACATAGACCCCGATCCCCCGTTTGGACGCCGTACATGTATAGGGGCGGGGTCAAGGGGGGTCTGATTTATGGGGGGGGGTCAGCCGATAGCGTGCAGAGGATGTAGCGAGCTCATAATACATAGCGTATGACGCTTGTCATACTCTTATGTATTATGTAGTCTTGGAATGACTAAACAATCAACGAAGTTTTCGGTGTTATATAATTGTTTAAACATACAAAATAAGATTTGTTGTCTTTGCCACACTCATCTACAGTTAGAGGTTAGACGATATAAGGACATATCCGCATCTCTAAGCCCAGTCTCTTGGAGCTGTGCGGCTACAAAGTTCGAGTGTACGGCATGCCTAGAAGTTCAGTGTCTTACTCTTCCTTTTACAACCTCTTGATAATAGGTATGAGTGAATGGAGATGATAACTCCTACAATAATTTCAAGCGAACAAAACAGTTGTCTTTTAATGAGACATCAAATGCACGTAACTAACGGGTCTAGCGAGACCAAAAACATAAATAAACAGCATATGTAATATGTATGACAAAACTGTTTTTAATTTGTATAGACTGGAATGGCAAACAAACTTTTCCTGAAAGAGTCCCAAAAATGAAATTAGAATTCAACGATGTACTTAAAAGTTGAAACAACCAAAATTTAGGTAAGGAAGCAGACACCTTGTTGAAAACTATCGAGCGAAAGCAGACATTTAAACTTAGGGAAATTCTTTAAACGTCCACACTTCTAGATAGCTCGGAGTTAATATTCATCAGACTAATTTGTTGTATGAACGAATGTGCTGCTTTTTAAAATTTAACTGCAACAGTTTAAACGATCCATGATGACCAAAGTGAAAAATATTTAAGTACAAACAAGAAATACTCCACAGATAAGATGACAATCACTTAAGGATTACCCTGTCAAAGTTAAATTATTATTAGAAAAGAGAAAGGTCAGAGATTACAATATTATATTAAAACAAAAATAGAGAAAAATGAATAAGCTTATGCTATTACGGTATGAGGGCATGTAGATATAATTATATTCATCCATCCCGTGAAAGACATCATGTAATTAATGCATGCAACTATAATGATTATAATATAAAAATGTAAAAAATAGCTCATCGTAAATATGATTTCAAAACACAGCACAGCACCGGTTGAATGCACAGAATAATACAGCATATGTAAATAATTTTGATATAAATAACAAAAACTAGCTGAAGCTGAAATATAATACAATAAGCTGCACAAAATTAGAAAGATTTTCACAGCGCTATACAATAAATCATTAAAAACCAGAAACCGGAAAAACTAACTACTAACTAAATCTGAACTCAACTAAGCTACATAATACTAGTCCCCCAAAAGGAGAAATGAGAAAACGTGTGTGCAAAACAGTATCGACAACGTATCTGTCACTTCATCAGCAGCCAGCTAATATAAGATAACTTTGGAAATTTAAAGCGGTTTTATTCCATTAGATCTTAACAGAAACTTACTGACATCAAAGTTCAAGTTTCAACTATATTATGCTAGATTTAAGATGGAAAGTTTTCGCTGCGACCCTTGTGAAATGATGTGCAAAGAATCTTACTCAACAAAAGCTTGTTTATCTCTATTGCGTTTAATTACAAAGTGGCATCCATACAACCACTGTCCACAGCACAAATTAAATTAACACTACAATCACAGAAAATACAAGTGCACAACGAGCATTAAAATACTTAGTTTACAATAGGCACCAATAAAATCGTTGGCAGTAACGACAAGGACACAGCATGGAAAGGAAATACTATTACAATGAGAAAGTTACTATTAACGTATTATTATGCGATAACGACGATTCTAGTAAGACTTCATCAACTAATTCTGGTCCGCCATACACCAAAAACAAACTAAGATATTTTAACGGAAAATGGAAATGTGGAAATATCAAATTTACAATTCCAATCAATTTCAGTGCAGCAACGGGAATAACAAAAACATCTATAATTCGAAGGCATCCCTGTTGTTTCTATTCATCAGTTCACTATTAGAAATGGTGAACGAGCAGGTAAACAATACCTCAAACTGCAAAATATAGATATTGAAGATGTTATTAAAAATGGGATGTACAGAATAAGCTGCATAAAACAAAACTCAATTAAGGTAGAGATTTCCTTTACCCAATACTACTGGCCTTGAACTGCGGCGGTAGGTTTTCCAGACAAGGCCAAAGTGCATTAACAACTGCACCAATCTAAAGAAAATCCCAGATAATCTAAATCGCTTACAATTTGCAAATACAATGCAGTCTCTAAAAAGGAATAACATGAAACTATATGATATTATGTGGAAAAATTTTAATATTATGCGAAGTCCTAGTTAGACACTTGCGCAGGGGAGGGAATCGCCACCTTAAAAGTCAATAAACAAAACAGCAATCATTACATTTACATTTACAACGCATAATAAAGTTGGATCGCGGAATCTGCTAATCAAATCACAGAACATCTAGTATTGTATCACCCGGACGCTTGGAAACGATGCGAAGAAATTCAGGTTCTCGCTGAAGTTGGTCCACTTCCTCCCTGCGAATGCGACGATTTGGTTCTGAGCGACTGATTGAGGTCGTAGAACGCGTACTTCGAGCCTAAATAAATTATAATGCAATGGAAAGATAACAAAAACAACTCTGTGGAAATCAGCAACAAATCATCCCTAAACCAGGCTTTCTTCTACTTTCTTTCTTTATGTCTGTAAGGATGGCTCCTGAGCTTGCCCTTCCTCTACTCTGTTTCCACATAAGTGGGCTAACGTGGTGAAAGTCATAAACATTTCAACATGGCCAAACTGCAAGAAACATTACAACTCCCTCCTTCCTTTCCTTTGTTTCACATTATACAATGAGATGCTGCAAACAACTGAATTAACCATTTCTTTTCAGAAATCGTCTGTTAACTAAGCAGAAGTGGTAGATTATAATATAATATGGCAACCAATACCCTATGTTTTCCGCCGACAGCGGCAGCAGCAGCAGAGTGAGCGATGTCTGAGAATGAGAACATGGAACAGAGGGCAGGAGCATCCGCTGCACTTCTGTAGTGAAGAGTTTCAGCCAACCAAGGATGACGCAGGGCTTGACGGGCTGAGTATCGTTCGGAGGGATTATGAGTTAAGAGACAACAAATAAATTCTCGAGCTGACCGAGAAACATCCTCCCATTGCTAAAAATACGCAACATATATCACAAGAACAAAAATGCTCCGACGAAGCATGAAAAATGCAATATGGGTGACATTAGGTTGTAAATGGACAGAGGACTAGGTTTTAAAACGTTAATATGGGAGGGGCAGGTTGTAAATGCCAGAAGGACTAGGTTAAAAGCGCACTAATATGGACCAGCTTCGCGAAAACAGCTCAAACAGTTGCTGTCAGCAATTCTTCAGAAAATTTTAGGACTTGTTAGCATGACGACCCTGCAAGTAATATATATATATATATATATATATATAT
This sequence comes from Trissonchulus latispiculum, assembly GCA_030248195.1. NCBI lineage: Eukaryota > Metazoa > Nematoda > Enoplea > Enoplida > Ironidae > Trissonchulus > Trissonchulus latispiculum. The sequence continues at coordinate 14,168 of JASAND010004407.1, forward strand.
ATATATATATATATATATATATATATATATATATATATATACAAGTAATAAAAATGCTCCTCCGGAGCATGAAAAAGTAATATGGGTAGTGGTGAGTTTGTAAAATCAAGAGAGGACTAGTCTTTAAAATGCTTAATATGGGGCTAGGTTCAAAAAAAGAAGAGGACTAGGTTGTGGGCGAATTAATATGGGCACAGCTTCGCCGAGCAACCCATATTCGCGGACTGAAAAAGTTATATACATATTATATGTACCAGTAGTTACGGTAGGTAAATAATATACGACTATGATAAACGAGTTTTAGTGGAAGCAGACATTTCTTTCGATAAACTCTGAATATTTATCTACTGAGCGTTTTAACCATTTATAAGAAAAGAACATATTTCAACAATAACTTCAGGATCAGGACTCTCTCCGGCGATCTTCTATTTCTATTCAACCGTTAGCGTTACAATCATAGCCTCGGTTTTTTCTCGTTGCTAGTCGTAGTCCAGCACAACCAAATTATATACTATATAGTTTATTTATATGTAACTGCTGGAATTGTATTTATTGACTGACATTAATTGCTTTGTATATGGCAATCGAAATGGCGAAGCGTGAAAGCCCGCGAATATGGGTTGCTCGGCGAAGCTGTGCCCATATTAATTCGCCCACAACCTAGTCCTCTTCTTTTTTTGAACCTAGCCGCATATTAGGCATTTTTAAGACTAGTCCTCTCTTGATTTTACAAACTCACCACTACCCATATTACTTTTTCATGCTCCGGAGGAGCATTTTTATTACTTGTCCTTCTGTCATTTTACAGGTTCCCTTTCCAGCAGTGAGCTAACGCAGATAAGGAGCTTGAACAATGTAATGGGCTTTCATTTGATACCAAACATGACCACTTTTGAAGACTAATTTTTGACCCACGCCAGCCAAAGGTCGGTGGAGCCACTTTTTGTGGCTGGTATAATCACAAAATTTGATCGCCTCGCCAAGGGCTTTCATTTGACACCAAACTTGACCACTTTTGAAGACTTTCATTTTTGACCCACACCGTAGCCACAGTGGGTGGGGCACCCACCCACAGGTCGGTGGGGCCACTTTTTGTGGGTGGCATAATGACAAAAGTTGGTCGCCTCGCCAAGGGCTTTCATTTGATACCAAACTTGACCACTTTTGAAGACTTTCATTTTTGACCCACACCGGACCCACAGTGGGTGGGGCACCCACCCACAGGTCGGTGGGGCCACTTTTTGTGGGTGGCATAATGACAAAAGTTGATCGCCTCGCCAAGGGCTTTCATTTGATACCAAACTTGACCACTTTTGAAGACTTTCATTTTTAACCCACACCGGACCCACTGTGGGTGGGCGCTGTGGGTCAGGGGTCACATCCACCGACCTCAGCAGTATGCTCATCGTTTTCAGCGACCCCGATTTACTATATACTATATATAAATACAAGAATAAAAATGCTCCGATGGAGCATGAAAAATGCAATATGGGTGACATTCGGTTGTAAATGGACAGAGGACTAGGTTTTAAAACGTTAATATGGGAGGGGCAGGTTGTAAATGCCAGGAGGACTAGGTTAAAAGCGCACTAATATGGACCAGCTTCGCTGAACAACCCATATTCGCGAAAATTGCCCAGTTTCTATCGGCTGCAGCTTGCTGTTGCTTCGGCAGTTCTTCGGAAAATTGTACGATTTGTCAGCATGGCCTGCAAGTGTAATGTAGTGGTTCTCATTATTATACAACTTAATATATAATACACGTACATGGTGTCAACTGCTTTTCGCATCAACTTAATACATACAAGATTCTGCGCTACAGTGCAGAAGAAATATCTTGGAACACCGTTCTACCCAGAACTGCATTGTTTATTTGAAATCCAGCTTTAATATTTC
>JASAND010004408.1:0-30821 GCA_030248195.1 Trissonchulus latispiculum
TACAAATGCAAAGTCAGGTCTATTTTAGCTTTCACGTTCTGTAGAATATTATTAACTTGAATCTATGTGCTATTTCAGTACGATCGACATCATACAGTGTTTGTGGGGAATCTTGATTTTGGTAATTCTATTCTGTTTGTGTTCTAATTCTATTCTATTCATGCTGTAGTAGCAGGCCGTTAGCTGTTTAGCATAGTGCGGGAATGCAAAACAACTCCGCATTTTGCAGTTTTCGTGATTTTTTTGTTAAAATTTTTCAAAAATGTCGTTTCGTGAAAAGTGCACTCAATGCGGGGATCAGAAAATATCTATATACCTAAGTTTATGGATGGTAGCCAGTGTTTTTTTGCTCAAAAACGCGTGTAATTACACACTTTTTTCTGGAAAATAGCAAAAAAAATTTGGCGACTGTGTAACGTTACACCAAAATTTTGGACAAATTTTGCCAAATGGTCGGAACTTTTTCCAATGCGCTTTCAATTGTTTCCATAGATTTAGCGTTTCTGGGGGCTTCGCCCCAGACCCCCTTTTGCACCTTGTCTTACATTTAAATTTTGATATCAATTAATTATAAGTCACATATATTATATTTGTTACAGTTCGTTCATATACTAAAAACGCGTACACACCAAAAATTTTTAGTTTTTGAAGCAAAATTTAACTGGTTCCTCGCAAAGTTTTGTGCTACAGGAGGGCTTTCTAAAAACGTTTGCTCCTTCGACTCGGCGCACTGGTGTTTCATTCGTTCTATCAAGTCAAAACCAATAAATGCAGACCATCGTGCTCAATTTTTCACTTTTGTCGGGCTGGTTTGGTGAAACTTCTTCAAATTTTGCTGTATATAAAAAGATTTTTAAATTTTACTTATATATATACAAAGAAGCGGCCTCTAAAATACCTATATACGTCGGAATAATTTTGTTACCAATAAAATTGTATACATGTAGCAAGCAAACCGTGAGTAAAGTGGGAATTTTTAGGTAGTTAGTAGTTACACACTTTTTTCTGAAAAATAGAAAAAATTTATAGAGGTGTGTAACGTTACACATAAGCCGTCGGCGAAAAAAACACTGATGGTAGCTAGATAAGATATAAAGAATACAATTTCGCTTTCTACATTTTTGGTCAGACTTTAGCATTGCTTTTTTATCATTTAGGAATCAAAGAAGACAGTCTATATGAGCACTTTGAGGACTGTGGAGAAATTGAGTGTGTCAGAATTGTTCGAGACAAGGTCACTGGAATGGGCAAAGGAATTGGCTTTGTAGTGTTCAAGGTAGGTACTGGTAGTGGGGTTATTGACCCCTAGATTTTCAGGTACTCTAGGTACCTTCTGTCTATTGTACCTGCTGTCATAACTTTCTATCCAAAAATAGGAAAGTGGAGGTAATTCTTCCGTATACGCACACCTGTGTCTAAAATTCGCACAAGACTTAACCGATTTGGTAGGGGTGCATTTATACACATTTTCTGATCGATCTGTGACAAAAATTTTAATTTTAATTTTTTAAAAGGGGGACCAAGGGGACCTTCGTCTTGGATTTCGACTGAAACGTTGCTTAGAGGGGGGGGGGTTTCAGCGTCGCTGAACTCGAATCTGAAAACCATTTTTCGATCCAGTTTTTCATTTGATTGAAGTTAAGTGTACATAATTAGCTTATATTCAGCTAACAAATAGCTGGATCGAATAGGTTTTCAGATTCGTTTTCAGCGATCCTGAAAACCCTTGTATGCACCTTTCAGCGAAATTCGAGACAAAAAGTTTTGGTTCTCATTGGTCCCCCTTGAAAAACTTAAAAAATTATTAAAAATTTTAAATTTTTGTCACAGATCGATCAGAAATGTGTTAAAATGCACCCATACCAAATATCAATCAGTATCATTGGAAAGGGCATTTCTGGAGCCTATTGTATTTATGTTATGTTATAAAAATTTTGTGTTTTGTAAATTTTGTAAAAATATGTATTTATGACGACAATCCTTTCCCTTGCATTTTTGCTTTCTTTCAGGACGAAAGTAGTGTACCTTTGGCCCTGAATTTGAACGAGCAAGAGCTCCAGGGAAGGCCGCTTCGTGTTAGTCAGGTTGTGAAGAAATTAAAGAAGGTGAGATTGTAGAATTTTATAGATAGTTTATCTTACCTTCGCAGGTTTTTGTGATAATATCGATTGAAATATTATGCTCTACTAATTGTGGTTTTATCGTTTGCAAAGACCTAAGGCCCTGTTTATACTTGTCCGTTTGAGCGTTTGTGCCTTTGGGCCTGAAAAAATGTTCAGCATTGCTCAACTGTTCTTACAAACAAATGGACAAACTCGTGTCAATTGAGTGTACGCCCAAACGGACTAGTATAAAACCGGCTTAAGAGGACAGAGGGGGTCCATTTTTGGGCTATTTTTTCGACTTTCTCCGATCTCGTTGATTTTTTACATATTTTATTGTCCAAACGATATATTTTAACAAGTTTTTTAAAATTAAAGTGATGCTAAAATCGTGTTAAATTTTAATTCTTCAAAAATTAATTAAAAAATTTCAAAGGCCTAAATTTAAATTGTAATTCCAAGATACCGCAGTATAACATTTCAGCGTTATTTTAATGTAAAATTTGTCCAGATTCATCAATGTTTGTCGGGAGATTTTTTGGCGCACTCGCAGAAATGACAACTTTTTCCACTGCCTATGTTTAACACATGAAACCTCTACTTTGAGGTGAAATTACTCGTTAACCGTAAGACTTATGACTTTAATTTTAAAAACCTCTACTTTGAGGTGAAATTACTCGTTAACCGTAAGACTTATGACTTTAATTTTAAAAACTCGTTAAAATATACCGTTAATAAAATATGTAAAAATCAGCGAGATCGGAGAAATTCGAAAAAATGGCCTAAAAATGAACCCGTCCCATAAGTAAATGCTAAATGTGTTTAATTAAATTAATTGCCTATGCCTGGTTTGCTATTAAAGTAGCTTATTATTTGCTTGAGCGTTTTGCATTTTGTGAGTAGATGACTATGGCAGTATTTCTTCTGTGTGTTTGTTTTGTATTTGTCCCGTGTTTTCTAGACTAAACAACCCAAATGTAGCAGCTCTGGGGAGTTCAGCAGAAGAAAGCCAAGTGGTTCCAAACTTCCCAAACAAGGACATGGTGGATTTGATCGGTCACAGCAGAAATTTGCCAAGAAGGGGAAGAAAACCCACAAACGTCGCGGGCTAAATAATAAGACAACCTCTCTTTTAAAGTGATCGTTTGTGTTTATTGGTTTATGTGAATATATTATGGTTGAAGTAAAAGTCTTGCTTTCCCCGGAGAATTCTCCTAGCCTTGAGCCAGGGTGCCACCTCAAATGATTATTACAACCGGGGCGAGCTCCTTAAGGCAGATGGCTTACATGGTCGCCTATTACGTTACACACACGTCACTCAAAATCGATTTGACAGAACATTTCATGTCTTGTAGCAGCTGAGCGTAAAAGCAAAAGCTCCAAATATTACAGATCAAGTCCGTTGGGTAAATCCACAACCTTTATGTATTTAACTTCAACTCTGTATGTTCAAAGGGTTCAACGTGTAATTTAAATCTTACAAAATTAATTAAAAAATTTTAACAGCGTAAATGTAAATATTAATTCTACTGGGACACAGTTTAACTTTTTAACCTTGATGTATAATAAGTCCAAATTCATCAACATTATTGTTGGGAAATTTTTTGAAGCATATTTTTTGAACCAAGAGTACATAATACATAAGAGTATGACAGTTGGCATACTCTGTATTATCAGCCTCCCCCCTTCTCTGCACGATAACGGCTGACCCCCCCCCCCCAAATTGGTAACGGGGGTACGCTCACCCGCTCTATGTTTGTGTACTAAAGCTCGACAACAAAGAACTACGTGCTCGAGTTTTGTGTCTGTTTCGAGCTTTAGAATACATGCATAGCGGCCAAATTTTTTTGAAGTGAATGGTCCAATTTGCGGGGGGAGGGTCAGCCGTTAACGGGCAGAGGATGTGTCACGCTTATAATACATGGAGTATGACAACTGTCATACTCTGTGTTTTGTACTCTTGGAAAACTGACAACTTTTCTAATTTCATAATATGTTTCACACAAGAGATATATAACTCTGAGGTGAAATTCCTATTCAACAACCGTAAGATTTACGACTTTGATTTTAAAAAACTCATTCACATATACGAGTTGACCATAAAATATGTAAATATTTAAAAATCAGCGACATCGGAGAAAACGGAAAAAAGGACCCAAAACTGGACACCCCTTAATTAATTACTCATAATGGTGGTTTTTGCCACGGCTTCGATAATAGTGTCAGTATAATACAGCACATCTAGTCAGTAATGAATAATAATTAAATAGCAAGAGTACATAGATAAGAGTATGCCACTAGGAACACTCTGTCATCTGAGCATAAACTATGTACTGTTCGTTAACGATCCGCTAACGCTTACCAAATCTGACCCTAGTGAGTGACCCCCGTCCCTCACCGCAAATCAGTAACTGGTCGAAGAAATACGCTCACTCGCTCTATGCAGAGTTGGACACGGTCGCAAGTACCCGCGGGCGGTCGCGGTCGTAGTAAAATTTTTTGACTGCAACGAATGTAAATTTCTATGTAACCGTGGTAGTTTTAAGCCAATTTGTAGTAAAAATTCCTCATTTTTCAAATTATTTCCATCGTTTGCAATGTATATGTAGCCTCTCGTTGGACGATTTATCAGGTACCCATTTGCTGTTTATTTTTATTTTTTGTTTTATTTTGTCATGTTTTGGATTCACTTTGACACGGTACCAGCAAAATACATAAGATACATAAGTTTATGCAGATACGTAAGTTTATGCACTCCGCGACCACCATCCAAATTTTTCCGAAACTTGCACCGTTTGTTCAAGTGTCAGTTGACAAGAACATTAAATCAGTAAACTCCAATAATCGTAATTAAATGCAAGAATTTCAATATACAGATGTAGATGCTAAAATGGAAATGCGTTGGATAAACCCTCTATTGTTAAGCAGCACGAAAATAAACTATTCTGAAGCTATCAATTAATGCCATGTAAAATTAGATGAGTATTAAAATTGAAAAAGCTCAAAGAGAGGGAACCATCGCTTTAAGCAATGTTAACAGTATGTTGCCGTTAGGAGTCGGCCGGTTCCCTCAAACTAAAGTGAAAGAAGGACACCCTGCCTTCCACACAAATTCCACTGCGGCGAGGTGGCTGTAAAACATTGAAGATACCTTAAAATATGAGATAAGTGGATTTTTGCACAGAATTAAAGGTTAATAACTCAAAATTTTGCGGTCGTAAAATTAGCCTGCGGGCTACGGTCGCTGTCGCGGGAGTTCGAGTCGCGGTCGAGAAAAATGTGTCCATGTCCAACTCTGGCTCTTTGAAATTGTGTTAAAGCTCAAAACGCAAGAGGCGCGCAAGCTTGCCCATGAATTCATATAATCATAACTTTTTCACATAAGTAAGTCTCGTTTCGTTTCATCGCCAACGTTTACTGAGAGTAGTTTAAACGGAGAAATGTCCACATTTCCCAACAACGCATTCAGTGAGGCCATGAGAAATTGGCAACTGTCTATGAATCGGATCCTACAGTTTGTCAGTTCTCGACCTAAGCGGCGAAAGTACTCTTTCTTTTTCATCATCATCACCTTTTACAGCTGTTTTAGACGATTTCTTTAAGGAAAAGCTCAAATAGTCTTCCATACCTTTTGCAATCGCTTTTAAGAAATCCGACTTGCATATCTCACCAATCTTTTGCATAATCAGATGACCATCGCATTTTCGCAGATTGTGAAAGATGACTGTAAAATCATGATACAAACGATAAGGCTTATTGAATTTGTATGGGATGCACTATGATATCTTCCACACACATATGACAGTGATCACGCACTCGATCCTCTTTAAAGAGTCGCCACAGAAATGACATATTCGTGCTGATGAGGGATTCAATTCTTCTTGCTTTGTCAAAATCAGTATTTCAGGATTGTCAATAGATGTGCTAAATTCATTGGACAGTTTTAGGAATTCTTCTAAGAATCGCTGAATCCATACACTTTGCACTGGTTGGTTTTAGGGTGTCTGAACTACAACATTGACTTATGGCAATTAGCCTATATCCACAAGGTATGTCCTTGATTGGCTTCCTTGGACGATTTCATGATTGAGTTCGTGCAAGCTGGTATCTTTTCAGTCTGGCACTCAAAGTCAGTATAGAAAACAACTGGAGCTCTAAATCAACGGAGATGATTTCTGTTTTTTAGGGAAAAAACCGCAAAAATCCGGTTTTTAGGGGGCCGTCGGCCGCCTGTTCAGCCCCTCCCCAAAAATTTCCTCCTGCAATGAGTTCTGCTAACGCATCTTGCAGTATGTTCCTTCAGATTTTCTTCTGATAAGTTGGCTGTCGACAACGCCGACAGAAAATTTTCTTCTACGACATCTTTGTCAATAAACAGACGATTAAAAGTTTTGATCTTGCTATAGTGAGCATAGAGTAACAGCAGACTAATATGCTAGTTCTGTTTGGTTTTTTATAAGTAAACGGTAACTAGTGACTTATCATCAATAACAATCACATTAATACAGAGGTTGTTCTTTCGTTGAAACTTATGTATATGTTTGATCTTAGGGACATTTTCAAACCAGAAACCTAAAATCAATATTACCTCCATGAGGATCACTTCCTCCAACATATCGAAACAGCAGTAGTACGTCCAACGTCCAACTCGTTTAGGCACGTCTCATATTTTGAAACACGTTTTCCATGTATCTCCATGAGATTTAACGCTGCTAAAACAGTCCACATGAAGCAAAGGTTGTATCGTACAATAATACGCGGCCTGGGGTATCCCGAATCCGTGACCTGCGGGAAACTACATATTTGGCCCATATGACCCACTTTTGATGCACTAAGCTAAATCTTGGCCAAGAATAAAATAGTGGAGATATTTAGCGGTTAAACCTGCTGAGCATGACTGTAGTTTGATGAAAAGCCACTCAAAATGACTATGTAGAATCTTTTATAATCTTCTGTTACGAGAAATTTTGCTCTTGTTACGATGAAAAACAGAAACATTCTATATGTTATGGAAAAACAAAAATGGTCAATGCTAGAATTCGCAAAGTCGAAAGATGTTGTATATTTAATAATAAAATCTAATTTTCTTGAGCAAACTGACCCACTTTTGATCCCTTTGACCCGCGGGTTATACATTTAGACCAACACACTACTCTATCCGCGGGTAACCGTAACCCACTTCCAGCTGTGTGTGTCGTAGCGGTGTCACGCTGAAGATTTTCCCCAAATTTTCACCCTGGAAACAATAACCCCCAAATTGCAATAGTTTTCCATGAATTTTTTGCATTTCAGAGTACTGCGACACATTGCAATTACCGAATTTTTATTTAAGGTGCTGGTATTGTTTTGTGTAAATTCGACCCTACAAGCTTCAATTCTTTATGAAAGTGGATGAAACTTTCCAAATACCTTATTTTCGTGCTCTTTAACATTCTGGGACCAGTCCCGGATTTTTAGGTTTAAAGATAAGTAAGTTTTGGTTTTTGCCCTTATTATCTCAGTGCATAGTCGCTACACCGGATTGGTTGTTATGGCTGGAAAGAGGGCACCAAAATGAACATTTTTCCTTTTACAACTTTTGAGCTACCTCTAGTGGTTAAGGCAGTATAAGCCAAAAACGATTTTTTGGGTCAAAAAATGGCCATTTTTGACGAAATCAGTTTCTTCAAAATTACTGCCAAATCTTACAGACAATTTCGGCTTACTTATACTCAATCGATACACCGTTCAATTGCGCATTTTATCAATACCTATTCGCTGGAGTTCGTTGCTTTAAGCTAGGGAATTCTCCGAAAACCATTTTGGCAAAATTGCGATTATTTTGTTTTGAACATTCATTTCTCAAAAACTGTCCAATGGATTCGCGTGATTTTTGGCTGAATGAAAATTCGCCCTATTGCGGAGGGACATTTTTCTTGGTTTGAGCTAAAACATCTCCAGTTGTGAGAAAACTGAATAGAAAGTTGCGAAATTTCATGTCATCGCGCATTTGCCAGATTTTCTGGAGTACTGAGACTTGTTGAGCCAAATCCAAAAAAATGTCCCTCGGCCCTCATGTCCTTCATATCATGAAACAAGAAAAAATTTTGGCCGATTCTACAGTTTCGAGAAATCGATGTTCAAAAATTTTTGGTCTATATTCAGTCTGTCAGATGTCAGCATGTCGGACGTTTTTTGCTATTTTTTGCCAATTTTGCTAGTTTCGTAAGCTCATGTTAATGTACAGATTATAAGCTTTAAAACGATGGATAAAGCTCTTTCTAACTCCCAAAATTGGGAAAGTTATAGCATTTTGAAAAATCACCTCAAAAGCACTGCACAAAAGGATACCAGCACCTTAAATAGTTTGATAAAGATTAAAATTTCATCATTTTCTTGTTCATGTTCTGTATCGCGCTCCTCATTTTCATGTAATCACAAACTGTGAGGGCAGAGACATGTAACCGTTAATCAGTAGTGATCTTTGAACAAAATCCTTTTTGTAGATAGTCCGTGTACCTCGTGATAAATTGATTTTTACAAAAATACAAAATACAAAAACCAAAATTTTTAGCTAATTTTGCCGTTTCAAGTTGTTATTTCAGCAAATATCAATCAGCAAAAACTCTAACTTGTCGCTTTTTGAAACTACGATTTGATGCAAATATCACAAATCAAAACAACAACGACTATTCACTATCCTTGAAATTGAGTTTTGTTTTTGATTTTTGCGAAAAACAAAACAAGTAGCCCCCTAAAAAGGGCATTATGTCGCCACGGAAAAGGAGAAAATAAAGTTTTCTGCCGTACAGTAATTTCAGAAAAGATGTAACTTGCGAATGTTACAATGGTGTATAGTGTTTACTAGAATGCTACTCAAATGTTACAAACGGTGCTTGAGAAGGGAGACAAGAAAGACTGCAGATATCGGGGTGTTTCTGAAGCAGAGTTGTTGCCCGGCGGTTTTCTGGCTCGGCTGGCCTGTTACAACAGCCGACCGGGTCAAACGGGCCGGCTGGCACCAACTTTGTTTGCCCTATTTTTGGTGCATTTTTCAAACGTTTTTGCACTACATCATGCATACAGTTGCTCCTGGTCATGAAGAACAGATAATATCCCGTATGGATTGGATCAGGCCAACGCCAGGCCGGCCGACTGGTTCTGCACCGTATAATATGTATGATGATATGCAAATAATATTTCTGGCTTAATGTCGTTTAGTGGACTACGGCATCCGTCATATAATGCGTTAATGTAGATGTGAAAAGTTGATGTCAGGATTGTAAGGTGTGAAGGATTGTGTCTAGGGCGGGGATCGAAGCCGAGTTGGCTGAACTGAAGGTGAGAACTTCAACCTTCAGTTATCAAAAAAGGACGGACATATCAAATTCTCCAAGATCGGTGGATTCTACTAACATTTTCCTCGGAAACCTGTACACTAATCAGCTAGTTACTAATAACTCTTATACAATAGGACCAAAAAACGTTTGGTTAAATCAATTTGTACAAGAGAATTACCAAAGACAACATTTCAAAAACACAGTTGAAGTTTAGAACTCTATGAAAATTTTTATGCGGGACGGAACCTCCATTTCTTTTTCGAGTACAGAACGCAAACACAAACGTGTCCAATTCAGACGTTCTAGCTGGTGAAGCCTGGTCAGGAGTTAGCACATCAAAATTGCTAATTAAAGACTTGAATCCCATTGTTTGTACTTTTAAAGTAATAGCTTTTAACGCTACCGAAAAGAGGCCCCGTAGGTGAGCATGATGTGAGAAATGAAATATCAAGTTTTCACTCAGCCAATCATTGTTACTTGCTTAAAAAGTGAAAAGTTTTGACTATGAATTAGGGAATACATCTGAATTCTTTATTCTATGTGCTCTTGTTACTGATGCTTGCTTTCGGCTTGCTGCTGAACTCTACCACTAACAAATCTAACTGACAGCAAGAAATGCGCATACTAATTTGCATATTGTGACGATTTTCGGATTTCAAAATTACAACCGAGGGGGGCCCTGGTGAAAAACTTCCAGTGCGATAAAATTGAATTTCAGCGTCAAAATTTTATGGGTAAAAAATTTAAAAAACCATTACTGACACGTTAGCGGCATACAACGGTATGTAAAATCAAGAGGTAAAATGCATTACCCAGGATTTATTTAATATTCTGCAGTGTTTCAACCAGAGTGCCCCACTTGCGAAACCAGCCAGTTAATGAGCGCTACAGTGAGCATAGGCATGATTTTGATAGCTTGTCGAAATCCGTGCAAAACAAGACTCAAACAATTACAAGTATCTCGCCTCTAGGCGAGATAATAACTAGGCGAGATAAAAACAAAAATCAAAGTTACAGACTCTTGCTTTTGTTTTTGATTTTCGCAAAAAAGCGAAAAACAAAAATCAAAATATATTCTGATTGGCTGTTGGATAATGGCTGATTACGCTTGCGCTAATTCTGCCCATGCATATTTAATTTCCATATAGCTTAAAATGTGGAAATTTGGTATGTACCAATTACAATTCAATATTATACTATATGACCTATAAAATACTTCTGTTTAACGAGAATAATTCTGTTTATGTCAGCCTTCACAAATTGTTAACAAACGGTGAGCCAACGTCAGAGGAACTATGTAGGCCACGATAATGAAATCAATGTAACGATGGAAAAAGTAATAGCAAATCCTTGCATAATTATTGTTTACTTATTACCAAAAGCATATTAGCAGTAACAAGTTTCCTGAGGTTTGAAATTAGAAGGTAAATTTACTAATGAGTAATTACTTTGGTATGGTAGGCTGACACTGTGCGGACTACGGTGGTAGGCTTGAAAAGAGGGTAGCAACCGGTATCGCGACTACGCATCACTTTACTTTTTAAAAAATGATGCCAAAAATTACCACTTTTTGCTTACCCCATTAAATTTTCATAATGTTGGTGTTTCCATAATATCAAGAGTTTATAATACCATGAGTAAGACACTCAGCTCTTCCTAATAGAATAAGCTTGCAAGATGCTAGAAACATTAAGGCCGAAATCTCGGGGAGGGGGGATTCTCAGCGTGTAAGCATACAACGCTGACATTTTTTAAAAACGGGTTTTTTCGACAAATTAAATATCATAACTTGAGCTAGAAAAACGTACAGCAATAATTTTTATATCATTATGTTGCGTAGAACGAGATCTTTTTAACGATATAAAAAATTATGTAGTTCGGTTTAAGTAATCTCTTACAAAACGGGCAATAAAACATCCTTGCCACGAAAATTCTGAGAATTTCATCATTTCTTAGAAATGCCTTACGTTGTTGCTGAATCTATGAGGGACTGCCTGAATCGAACTATATAATTTTTATATCGTTAAAAAGATCTCGTTCTACGCAACATAATGATATAAAAATTATTGCTGTACTATTTTGCTAGCTCAAGTATAGTATTTACTTTGGCGAAAACGCCCGTTTTTAAAAAATGTCAGCGTTGTATGCTTACACGCTGAGAAGCCCCCCTTGATTTCATCCTTAATGTTTCGAGCATCTCGCAAGCTTATTCTATCTGGATGAGCTGAGTGTCTTACTCTTGGCATTATAAACTCTTGATAATATAATTTTAAATTCTACCTCATCCATCGCGAAACGCTATCCTGTTATGGCAGGTGGGATGGACAAAGTATGGGAGAATTTAACTTCTTTCAAACCTCACAAAACTTGTCACTACTAATATGCTTCTGGTAATAAGTAAACAATAACTACACAAGGATTTTGTCCGTGTATCAAGTGGCCATTTGATATGTGAGCTCGTCAAAATTTAAAACTCAAGCTAAATGTCTTGCTTTTGTTTTTATTTCATCAGCAAAACAAATACACAAGCTGGGCAGTTTTAATTTTTGACATTTTGCAGTTTTCGAAATCGAAAATCAAGCTGGAATATGATTGGCTGGTACCTCTCAAGCCTAGACTGTTTAAAATGCCACGTGACTTTGTTACACGTTAGCGCTGCATGCTGATTGACTATAACTTATTGCTAAAATAGACGTGAAACAATTCATGCGGCCTACGGATGATATTGCCTACAAATCATTCAAGGGGGGGTTTGTATATAGTTATATAGGAGAAGCTCCAAAGATGAGTCACCCCCTAACGTGCGTCAAAATTTTACATTTCAAGTCGTAGCAGCTGCAATTTTGGACGATATAGCATCATTTTATATCACCTGATACATCAAGACTTGCGCCATCCAATAGCGTTGAGACTTTTGCTCAAGTGACATTTAGGCTAGAGTTTCAGCCAACAGAAACTGTTGACTTCTTTGCGCCAACAGATTTTTTGCAGTTATCTACCACACTTTTTAGCCCCGTCACGGCAGATTTGCAGTTAGCCTTCCACTCTCAGTACTTAACCAATTTTCACTCTAAGTAGACACATTTGCTCCAGTCTACGAGCTCTATCAGGTAAGCACAAAATACCTTGGACGTAAATATACGCCCATAAACTTTTTTCGTGATCTATTCTAGAAATTTGTTAAACGACGTAATTTTACGTTTACTAGAAGCTACTCCATTGGACGTACTATTACGTCTTATTTTGGGTTTCTGTTTCCTTTGCATTGATTTCTATTTCTATTTCCATTGCATTGAGACCTAAATTTACGTCCTGTTGTAGCCATAATTCTGCCTAAAGTACGTGAAACTACGTCTGGCAAAACAAACTGAAGGGAAGAAGGTTTACGGAACAAGAAAAGACATGGATATATTGAAAAAAAGATAGATACCAAATAAATTGAAAAAATATATGGAAAGAAAAGAAGCGGAGATGTTGGCCAGCCTCAGTCTCGCCTCACGCCAGCAGAAGCAAAACGAAGCCATCGCAGACATTGCCTGGCATATCCAACAGCTGGCAGATGACGGCTATCCGGACATGACCCCAGCAGCCAGACATTCTGGTCTTCAGAAGTTTCCTACAGAATCTGCATCCCTACTACAAGAGAGCACTCCTGCCTCTGAACCCTCAAGACTTCCAGGATGCCGTACAGAAGGCCCAGCAGCCGGAGGCATTGGAAGCTATGCATCCTCAGTATCCCTATCCGAAAGCCCCTCAGGTGCCATACCTGAATGATTTGCCTCGACAGTTTAACGTCTTTAACGTGTGCTTTAACAATTCCTATTTATTTCAACTTATTTTCCGATATTTTAGTTTGGAGTATATTCATCACTAGCTAACCATTCTCCAGCATACCAGCGAGAACGAAGAATCTGTCAAAACTCATTGCCGTAGTTTTGTTTCTGCTGATTTTCGTGGTTATGTTGTTCCCCAATCTGGGCTCCCATCTTACCTTACAACGCTCCTGCTACCATGTTTCCTTTCTCGGTTACGAAAGTTGCCCGCATCACACATTTCCTAAAGCCATCGAAGACCCTATGTATACCTGGTTGAATGTGCCGTATGTCCCAAATACTAGCATTTTGGCAAATGCAGCCCTGCTGCTCAGTCTATATGTTATTCTGATCCCAACTGATGACGCTAAGCCGATTTACATATGCATAGTGGCAATAGTAATTCGGACTGCGAAATTGTTTTTCGAAATAAGAGGAAATAATAGGAAATAAGCCGCTGACTGAATTTCGCCAACTATGTACTCACGTTATTATTCAAGGGAAAGCTGACTTTATATACCATATGTTCCACCAAATCGTCAGTTATTTGCCTCTGGTTGACAGTAACTATATTTGCGGTGACTTTACCATCAGCGGTCACACGCTGGTTTATGTTTCCGGTTTCTTGGCCACCAGAGGGATGCTTCCGGTAGTTCTGATCGGCGTTGTCAGCTTAGCTCTTTGTCGCTTCACACTATGGATGGCATTTTCCAAGCTATAGGCAGTATTTCATGTGCACTCGTGATCGTGAATGAAATATCTGTTCAATTAGCGAAATGGTTCACTAAAGCAGCTGTACACACGCATGTAATTCTGCGGGATACGATATAGGCAACTGAAGCAGAACCTTCTGTCCAATTCATAAAGTATCTGATCAATGAAATGACTCATTTCGGACTTTTGGAACGTGATCATCGTAGTCATGCCTTCACTACAGTTGATGATTTGGAAGATTACATTCTATTAAACTTTCCTGATCAATTCTGTCATGAACTTATGCGATGATGCGATGGATATTCTTCCATGGAAGCAAAACTGAAGAAAATCGCTGTTATGGGCTGCTTCGGACTAGCTTTGCGAGAAGACAGTTCCGACATTCGAATCAGTGTTAACTTGCTGACAGGACAGAGCCTTCTTTGACTTGAAAAAAATCGATTTCGCATTATATGTATATACTGTGTGTCGTGTCTTATTTCGGAAGCTTAATTTTTATTGTTAATTCAGTTAGATCGTCTTTGCTGCAGTACTGATGCCCCTCCTTGATTTTATACTAATGTGAGTTTTTGCTATGACATGATGTGTATATTGTTATATACGTACTTGTAATAGGTGGTTAATTTTGGCACACACACACCGTGGTAGGGTGTTACTTTTGGCCCTCAAATTGTTCATAGAGCTCTACTATGGCTATGCAACAGGCGTTCTTCTTCGGATGTCTTGTAGTTTTCGAAAACAGTAGTTTTAAGGTCACTGACCCCACCCGTCGAGAGTAGTGCGAAGTAAGTTTATTCGAGCTAGAGAACTTATTACTGCGAGGCGGGACGCAATTTTGTAATATATCATTTTTAGGATCATAACAAACCTGCTGGCCACAAATGAGCCAAATCCCAGACCCAGTTTTGAGATGCTCTTGCTGTTTTGCTTTTGCTCTTTTTCAGTTTCAATTTCAGCCAAATCTGAGAAATTTTATTTTTTTCGATTTTTCGGTCGCATTTTGGGTGTTGAAAAATCGAAAAAAATAAAATTTCTCAGATTTGGCTGAAATTGATCTAAAACACTGTCTATGGTACCTAGTTTATGTGCTAGCAATATTAGCTCACTATCTTTTCCCATTAGTCGGTTATGGCGGCCCAAATTTGACTTGATCGCTGTTTTGGCCCAAAATCGGCGATTTTTCGAACTTTGAAGAGCCATATCTCAAAACTGGGTCTGGGATTTGGCTCATGTTTGGCCAGCAGGTTTGTTATGATCCTAAAAATGATATATTACAAAATTGCGTCCCGCCTCGCAGTAATAAGTTCTCTAGCTCGAATAAACTCTCGACGGGTGGGGTCAGTGACCTTAAAACTACTGTTTTCGAAAACTACATGACAGCTGAAGGAGAACGCCTGTTGCATAGCCATAGTAGAGCTCTATGAACAATTTGAGGGCCAAAAGTAACACCCTACCACGTATATATCTTTCAATACAGTGGAACAAAGCCAAGAAGTAAAATTAGCCATTTAGCCGCCATGGCAAAAACACAAAAATGGACCTTACTCATTAACCGCTCATCAAAACAAGCTCATATTTGTAGGTTTTACTATGCCTACTAATCCTAATCAACTGGTATAGTAAGAAGAAAATTGATTTTTCAAGGTTGTCCGCCAACAACGACTCCAGATCTGAACCACTCAGAAATCCACTCATATATATATATATATATATATATATATATATATATACGTAGACGCGTAGCCGGGGGGGGGGGGGTAGGAATTTCCCCCGTGATTGTGGACCCCCAGAATTTTCGCCATGTGTAAAACGCTCACTATTCAAAAATTTTTTACGCCTTTAGCCCGTTCTTACTTTATTTGCCACTATAACGGTGTTCTAAACGAACAGCTTGCTATTCCGCGAAAGAGAAGGTTAGCCTTGCTACAGGCTTACCATGATCAACCTATGGGAGCTCATCTTGGCTACGGCAAAACCTACCTGAAGCTCTTGGAACGGTATTTTTGGCCAACAATGCATGCTGACGTGAATAAAAACTGTGACACCTGTCATGGCATAAAAATTGGAGGCCCATTTGAATGTGTAGGCGTGGACATCCTTGGTCCATTTCCTATGTCCAGTCAGGCATGAAATACATCATTGTATTTATGGATTACTTCACTAAGTATCCAGAATGCGCAGCCATCCCTGATCAGACTACAGCAACCGTAGCTAAAATTTTTGTTACTGACATTCTTTGCAGACACGGTGCCCCTAGACGTTTGTTGTCCGACCGCGGAACTAATTTCATGTCAAAGTTGCTGGCCGAAGTTCTTGCGCTCTGTGGGACTTTAAAGGTTTCTACTTCACCATATCACCCTCAGTGTGACGGGATGGTATAACGGTTCAATCGAACCCTCCTGGGAATGCTCACTACCTACGTGAACACTGGAAACACAGATTGGGATGTATGTCTTCCTTTGGTTCTGTTTGCATATCGCAGCTCAGAACACGAAAGGACAGAAATGACTCCGTTCAGAATGGTCTACGGTAGAATGCCCCTTCTACCAACTGACGCAGCTTTGGCCTTGCCTGAACTCAATTACAATGATGCACCAACTTATGCTGAAGAATTGACTTCACAGCTTAGAGCTATCTGGAGTATTGCCTCCAACCTGCTTAGACATGGGGATAAGGTCTTAAGGCGAGGGGGGGGGGCTACGAACGGGTTGGCACGACATCGTCGGAGAGACCTACTTTTCCCCCAACATTAGCCAACATATCAAATTAAAAAACTTTTGGGTGGGCAACAATATATCTCATATACACCGTTTTTGGCAGGACGCCAAAGTACAAATTTTAGTTCGAAAAATGGGATTTTTCAAAAAGGTTTTTTCAGCTATGGTGGATTAACGGTTTGACTAATTCTAAAACTTTCAGCCATAAATGTTAAGTGTTACTAGTGCTAAATATTAAAAGTATTCAGGCTTTCGAGCGTTGCTTCCTTCTTCAGCTATAGCAGCTCAAAGTTTGAAATTTGGCAAAAAGTTGCAAAGTGACCGTGCGCCGTTTTCGATCTAATAAAATTGACAGCCCCTAGCCTACCCCAGCTTTTTACCAAATATTAGGCTCTAATAGGGGCAAACTGTCTGTGAGTTTCAAGGGTTTTGGTTTTCTGGTTAGTGTGCTAGCAAACTTTTTGTTAAGAAATAACCCTTATTTTTAGGCCTGAAAAGCTAGCTAAGCACAGTAAGAATGGGGTCAAAAAATTTTTTGTCTCCGATTTTGCCGAAAAGGTGGTTATAAGGGTTATTTGACCTGCTGAATCCGAATATGAAATCCGTTTTTCGATATGACTCTTCCTTCGTTCAGTATGCGCTTACAACTGTCTTTGAGCTTTTTGGAGCGATCGCCATCCATACTTTGAGAAATCAATCTAGCATTTCTAAACATTGGAGCGACGTTTGGTGACATAGCTTTCGGCACATCTTGGTACACTCACTGGCCTGTAATGTGTAAAGTTTCAGCCGATTCTGCCACAGTACTTTGGAGTAATTGGCTCACGTCTTCGAAATGGCACCAAATAACAGCGGCAATATCGGTAATTTAATCCAGCACTGCGAACGCAGGGATTAACGAAATCACGTCATTTATACCAAAGTTAAGACTTGGAGTATTAATTGCAGCAAGATTGGGCTCATTTGGTAAACCACAGCTCATTAGACGTTAGTTAACCCCACCCGTATAGACCTACAACACCCAATTTTTCGCACTTTGATCCTATAGCACAGAAAAGTAGGCAATGGTCTAGAGATTATTTTATACGATATCAAAGTGCTATATGTCAGAACTATTTTCGGAAAATTTGGGTACCGTACCTTGCCCATAGCGATCAGGGCGAGACGACGTCTGTGTACGTGTCATTTCGAGCTTTGGACCGATAACACCAACTTCTGATGGCTCCACAGGACGCTACGCTGCATGGAGTTCTTTCAAACTTCAAACTATTTTACACTAAACCTAATACTATTATGTGGCAAAAGACTAGCTAGCTTTTCCAACATCGAATTTTTAGTGAAATTCGTAGCCCCCCCCTTAATGAATTTTCCTATACGAAGGAAACTGGCTTTGCAGTGGGACGGTCCCTATGTTATCACGGGACTGCGCCTTCCTAACGTTGCTATCACCCCAATTCATGGGAAAAGGATGGGACAAGAGCTAATTGTCCACAGCAACAGACTGAAGCTATATCGTGACCATTTTGTCCCAGGAATAGCAGAGAATCAAAATCCTCGGAAAGCCACAATCCCTATAACCGTTGAATCCTTCAATAAAAGACAGGCTAACCATTCGTCTCCAAAAGATGTGCCTACGACGAGACCTTTCCGTCGGTACCCGGAAAGAAAACGTCACCCGCCGGAGCGTTATCAACCTATGCTCTAGACCTTCACGACCTACCTATAGGTTGACCTATGTCTTACATTTTTCATTTTTTTCACCTCAGTAACCTAACTATTCATTTTAGCCTAATCAAACTGTGCTCCTTCTAGCGATTTGATCCAATATATATATATATATATATATATATATATATATATATATATATATATATATATATATATGCTGCAGTTGTGTCAACAAATTTAGCTGCTTTAGCACGGTTACTCCTTTATATCTTTTTTTTCTGAACTGAACCCAGTCAGTTTGTTTGTTTCCCAGTCATCACACGACAGGAATATAATCACTTCATTCATTCATTCTCACTACGACTGTTTCACATGGTAGATATAATCTGCAAGGAGCCATCATCATTTTGGCTTTTTTTCCCAGGAAATTAATCACACAGTATATACTAGGGGGGAAAATGCAACCAACTTGGTAGAATAGGGAAAGACTTGAATGTTAAATACACGGTGCATGGTTACAACTGAGATTCTGCTGAAGCGGAAAAATGCCGTTTCTCAGCGACTAAAATGACAGAAACCAGCTTTGTGCGCCGAATAGGGAATGTACTCGGCGAGCAAAATAGAAAGAAACCAGCTCTGTGCGCCGAATAGGGAATCTACTCAGCGCGACTAAAATCGAAAGAACCAGCTTTGTCGCCGAATAGGGAATTCCCTCCTTCCGCCCTATTCGCGCGAACTTATCGTCTTTCGGGAGGAAATATATAGGTAATTATTCTGTTAGGAACTGCAAACGTAAGCATTGCGCTCAATATGACATGTCCCGTACCGGTTGCGTGGTGACTAGGGGTGGCGCTAGATTAATTTCTTTTTGAGCTACCTGATCCATAAATATTTTATGCATACAACCGCTAGCAGGACCAACAGAAAGCAACAATAAGTATATATATATATATATGCAGTTGTGTCAAGAAAATTTAACTGCTTTAGCACGGTTACTCCTTTATATCCTTTTTTCTCTGTACAGGAACTGAACCCAGTCAGTTTGTTTGTTTCCCAGTCATCACACGACAGGGATATAATCCTCTGCAGTAATTCGTCCTTGAACTGTATAAAGGTCCAGCAATTATAAATCACTTCATTCTCTTTCACTACGACTGTTTCACATGGTAGATACAATCTGCAAGGAGCCCTCTTTTCCTATTTAGTATGAATTACTGGACGACATCAATATCAACGTAACAAATCACGCCACTTAGAAAGTCTAATATTCTTACCCTTACCCTCCCTCGCAGCTTTTCAAAATTTGTCCAAAATTTCTAAACAGAATTAGTCTTTCCTTTTATTTTGTGCTTTAAAAACCTCATTAGAAATTTACGACGAATTGTTTCTTAAAGCTATTTTTAAATAGAAATAAAATCAACTTTTTAGCCGTTGCTAATTCTCAATAAATTTTTTCAGACATCTGTCAAGCTGGGTTTTCGGCCTTTGCTGAAATGCTTTGCTGAAATGAATTCATTACTTTTGAATGACAGGCACAAGCAAATGAAAATGCTTGTTGTTGAGGTTCAAAATTTTAGTTGTGTGTAGTGGGGAAGGGAACAGGTGTTCTTTGTAATCCAGGTATTTGCAGAAAACTTATTTTCAGTTGTCATGATTAAGTTTATTTCTGGAACGACTGACTACTGCATGCTGTCAAGACAATAACGACTTTAGTATTGTTTTCAAAAAATGGTTTTTTGCCAGACCGTTCTAAATTTATTTGTACGGATAAAGTGAACTAATGACAAAGATCATTTAATGAGAGATAAGACAGAGATAAGCGGTCACCTCTTTCTGTTTACACAATCCAATGTACAGAGGGGGTACGGTAGTTATACTATGTGTACGGTAGTTACACTATGTGAAAAGCTCATCTGTCCGCTACTGGAGGCCAGACCCGCAGCACCGGGTGGGGGTTCACCGGCCCCCGAACCCGCACCATTCTGACTACCCCTGCCGCTGTCTGGTGATCCGAGGAATAGGATTTGGAGGATGAATGAAATTCCACCGTACAACCGAAGCCTGAAATATGGAAGAAGTTAAAATATGCATAAATCGAAGAATCTAGAGCCACAGAAACAAATTGAGATCGTAATAGAAACACAAGTGTATATATAATATGTGCTGGTGTCGACAAATGCCTAATTCCCAGCATGTTTTCATGCACGCAAATGATGCAGAAACTGGTCAAACCACACCAAATGGAGCATTACTCATTTTGGCGTGCCAAACGCGCGTTATGGTGATAAATAAAGTAAGTTCGGGCTAAAGGCGTGAAAATGTTTTGAATAGTGAGCGTTTTAC
The DNA here is from genome assembly GCA_030248195.1 of Trissonchulus latispiculum. Lineage (NCBI taxonomy): Eukaryota > Metazoa > Nematoda > Enoplea > Enoplida > Ironidae > Trissonchulus > Trissonchulus latispiculum. The sequence goes on from JASAND010004408.1 coordinate 20,676, forward strand.
ACATGGCGAAAATTCTGGGGATCCACAATCACGGGGGAAATTCCCCCCCCCCCCGGCTACGCGCCTACGTATATATATGCCAAAATTAGCCACCCATTAAAAGTACGTATATAATAATATATACATCATGTCATAGCAAAAACTCACATTAGTATAAAATGAAGGAGGGGCATCAGTACTGCAGCAAAGACGATCTAACTGAATTAACAAATAAAATTTAAGCTTCCGGAATAAGACACGGCACACAGTATATACATATAATGCAAAATCGATTGTTTCAAGTCAAAGATGGCTCTGTCCTGTCAGCAAGTTAAGACTGATTTGAATTAAGTTAAGTTGATTTGAATATCGGAACTGTCTTCTCGCAAAGCCAGTCCGAAGCTGCCCATTGCAGCGATTTTTTTCAGTTTTGCTTCCATGGAAGAATATCCATCGCGTCGTCGCATAAGTTCATGACAGAATTGATCAGGAAAGTTTAAAAGAATGTCATCTTCCAAATCATCAACTGTAGTTTTGACATGACGATGATGATCACGTTCCAAAGTCCGAAATGGTTCATTTCATTGATCAGATACTTTATGAATTGGACAGAAGGTTCTGCTTCAGTTTCCTGTATCGTATCCCGCAGAATTATTGGTCTGTCACGTTAAACTCCACCGCGAGTGCAGAAGGTTTCCGGAAAGTTGACATTTGTCTGGAAATATTTCGAGACAATTTGACAACTTTCGGGGCATTTTGTCGTGAAACATTTTGACTTTCGAGACATTTACAAAATATTTCTAGAAACATTACGCAATTGTCTAGAAAATTTTATAAGCATTTCGAGACTTTCGAATATATTTCGAGACTTTTGAAAATATTTCTAGTAAATGGCAAGAAATAAGTCTCGAAAGATTAAAGTGTCTAGGAACATTGTCTAGAAACATAAAAATGTCTGGAAATGTGAAAAATGTCTAGAAACGTTGTCTGGAAACATTAAAATGTCTAGAAATGTGAAAAAACTCTAGAATGATTGTCTAGAAACTGTCTCGAAGTCTTCGAGAAAATGTCTCGAAATGTGCTAAATGTCTAGAAGCAGGAGTTTTCTTAAATTTGTCTCATAAAAGAACATAAAAACATAAAAAACATTAAAAACAAACAAAAATTACCAAGTTAATCCTCTGGTCGAACACCAACACTTAATTACTAAGCGAATTTAAACTGTTTCAATTACTGATATTGGAGAAAAGGGGCCTGTGAAATTAACTAAAAGTTTGATGTTGGAAAAGCTAGCTTGTCTTTGCCACATAATGGTATTAGGTTTGGTGAAAAATAGTTAAAAGAATTCCATGTAGCGTAGCGTCATGTGCAGTCTTAGCATGCTCGTGTTGTCTGTCCGAAACTCCACATGACATACATACAAACTTCGCTGTGCACTGAACGCTATGTGCATGTTACAGTTCCCAAATCTTGCAGAGATAGTCCTAATATAGGTGCTTTGATATAGTATAAAATAATCTCTAGGTCTAGACCAATGTGTACCTTTCTGCGCGATACTATCAAAGTGCGCAAAATTTGGCGTGACAGGTCGTCTTTTCCAGATTAACCCCTCCCCACCACTCAAAATTCTTAAGACTTGACCAATTGAACTGAAATTTGGTATGGGTATGTTTTCGACCTCGCTGAGTTGAAATGTCGCAAAATTTTTCGATTTCGCGAAATTCGATTTTTTCTGATTCGCAAGGGAGGATCAAGGGGAACCGAAAAATGTTAACTCTCCGAATTTGCTGAAAAGTTGTATTGTATTTTCTATTTTCTGGGCCACAGAACACGAATCTGTAGTTGGTTTTTTGATACCGCTTTCCTTAGCTCTTCGTAGGCTTTACAACTTTAGTTTATATCAAGCTAACGCTGAGCATTGTAGCCCGAACGAATACGAATACAAAACAGAAGAATAAAAAATCTACAGAAGCACCTTTAGCTAAGGAACAGCTAAGTTTCCTTTTTAGGTGCCGCAGTATGATCGAAAAACTGACTTCAGATTAGTATTTTGGGGCCAGGAAAACCCATATGCACAAGTTTTCAGAAAAATCGGAGGCCAAAAATTTTTTGATTCCCCTTGTTATTTCTTCCACTTCCACCTGTTATTCCTGAAGAGGGATTTACGTTCGCAAGCCAAGATACCTTTAAGATTTAGTGCTGGTAACAGCAAACATTTGTGGCGAAAAGTTTCAGAACCCATCAAACCGTTAATCCACCAGAGCTGAAAAACCCTTTTCGAAAAAACCCATTTTTCGCACCAAAATATGTATTTTGGCGTCCTACCAAAAACCGTGTGTATGAGATATATTGTTGCCTATATGTCTGTCATGGCATGAGTCCAGAACTGCCTTCTCGCAAAGTCAGCCCGAAGCAGCCCATAGCAGCGATTTTCTTCAGTTTTGCTTCCATGGAAGAATATCCATCGCGTCGTCGCATAATTTCATGACAGAATTGATCAGGAAAGTTTGAAAGAATGTAATCTTCCAAATCATCAACTGTAGTGAAGACATGACGATGATGATCACGTTCCAAAAGTCCGAAATGGTTCATTTCATTGATCAGATACTTTATGAATTGGACAGAAGGTTCTGCTTCAGTTGCCTATATCGTATCCCGCAGAATTACATGCGTGTGTACAGCTGCTTTAGTGAACCATTTCGCTAATTGAACAGATATTTCATTCACGATCGCGAGTGCACATGAAATACTGCCAATAGCTTGGAAAATGTCATCCATAGTGTGAAGCGACAAAGAGCTAAGCTGACAACGCCGATCAGAACTACCGAAGCATCCTTCTGTTGGCCAAGAAACCGGAAACATAAACCAGCGTGTGACCGCTGAAGGTAAAGTCACCGCAAAGATAGGTAACCTATAGCAAAGATAGGTAAATTTATTTGTACGGATAAAGAGAACTAATGACAAAGATCATGTAATGAGAGATAAGACAGAGATAAGCGGTCACCTCTTTCTGTTTACACAATCCAATGTACAGAGGGGGTACGGTGGTTACACTATGTGTTTTTACATACTTAGTCAACAAATCCATATGTCATATCGTATCATCACTTTGTTGCATTGTGTTGCACGATGTTAATTTGCACATAATCTATCAAACTACTGTTGTGAAACGGACTGAAATAGGATGGTTCTCCTTTTCGCTGCCGTAATAGGCCCTTAAGTATCTGCTATTTCTTCTTAGCAATAGCTATTTACAAACCAGTGTAATTTAATCTATTTAGATTGTGCTATTGAAAACTACAGAGTATAAAACTGTGCGTTTCTGTTGAGAAGTCTAAAACACTTTTTCAATTCTAATGAGAATAAATTCATAGCTTAGTTGTGACAACTGCTAATTCATTTGCGAAATTGACAGGGTATGCTAGGACAGCTGCTAAATCTTCTGAAAACCGTAGTTTTAATAGGCTAAGCTTCATTACAATTAGCTGTTCTGAAAATTAAAATGATAACTTTAAGCTAAATCTTATTGAAAAAGTCAACACTGAATGTCAATTTTAATTAGATGAGTCCATTCTGCGGTCACTTTAAAATTGACGGACCCATAACCATTAGCAGCAAAGGAAAAATTCATGCATTTCCTGGCTCAGTAAAGCCTCCTGATTAATTTGGTATAGAGTTTACCTAGGTTAGACCTTCTATGTGTGTTCCAGGTGGCCAAAATCTGAGATGGTGCCCTTTCAAGCCAAATTTTCAAATTTCGCCAGAAATCGCTAATTTTTTACTAAAATAGGTTGGGCTTTAAATGCAATAAAAACACGTTTTCTATGTGACAGGATGCTTAAACTGCAGAAATTAAGCAAATTTCAAAAATTTGCCTGTTTATGTGTTAAACATACGAAATTTTCAAAAGTCAATTTGACATGAATTTCTGCAAAAATATTGATATTTTTTGATTCAATTCAGATGTACTAAAAATGACCCGCTCTTTCGAATAGTAGTCAAAACCGTTCTGGCTTGCTGAGGCTCAGGCCTAACGCTCAGCGGGCGACACCCCCACTTGAACTTGAACGTTCTGGCATGCTTGCAGCAAAAAAATCGGCTGGGTTTTTTCCCAGCCCATGGGTTTTTTCCCGCATTGGGTTTTTCCACATCGGTTTGGTCGAAAATTTCTCACCAACCGTAAGTGCTAGAGAGACGTTTTATGGCTCATTTTGAAGCTCTTCGCAGGGCCTCATGGTAGTTATCGTTAGATTTTCGATTTGTCGCTTAATAAAAAAGTTACAGCCAAAATTCGGAAATTTGGGTTTTTCTCGCCACGCTATACTTACGCCAGTATATTGTTCCTTCTTTCGTTTTGCCATGTTCCAATTAGATAAGTGCTTATGAACAGCACGCAGTAACACTGTAACTGTGTTGTGTACTGTGTAACGCTGTAACTGTAACACTGTTCGAAGATAAAAAGTCCACAGATAGATCCCGGTATGCCTGTCTTTTCTTTCTTCTTTTCTCCGGAGTGACTTTTCGTTTTTGATAATTTAGCACTTTCAGCGTCATCCTCTTGCAATTATTCTTGATGACGACAATCATGTGATCACGGCCGGTCAGCTTAGAGCTCCGGATGTGCTCTCTCATGGCATGCCAAACATTTTCAATGGGATTGCAGTCCGGGCTGTCTCGCGGGGTATTCATACGCACAATGCCATTATCTTCCAGAAACTAAAATGCGATCGTGCAGTATGCTAAAAGCGAAAATATATATGTATACTAATCCAAACCAAACAAACCATTTTAATAAACTAAAAGCAATATACTGTAATGCTTGTAGATTGCTAACCGACTACTAAGCACTACGGGATGGGTACTGCTCGCCTGGAAACAGCAGATCTGTAGATGTTGTTCCAGTCGACCTGTAGCAACAACCTCGGCCAAACTTATGGAACAACGTGTGAAACCTACCCCGGATATATTCAACTAAACCCCACAATATACACTCAAGTCTAAACGAAGACTGCCAGACTTCGTCTCCCTAACTACCTACCGAAACAACATTTGCTAAGCCTAATTTCCGAATAAGTGTGGAGACCAGACTATGATCTTTAAAACAGCTAAAACAAATTACAAAGAAGAATATTTCGGAGAAATTATTTAAGCACGGAAACAGTCGAGCAAGTACAAAATTCTTACGTTACAAAAACGCCGGATTCACAACTTACTACTTATGCCCACAGCCACAAGATAAAAAATCCAGAATAAGAAACCAAATAATATTCCAGACTACTAGCACATATTAAAATAGGGAGGACTGGTTCGGCCGGAGCTACCGAACCTGGGGTCGTTTAACTATAGTAGAAAGGGGACAAAATAATCAACATAGAGTAGAGTAATACTAAAAGGGGAGTCCTAGGGTACCTAAAGACTACAAGGGGACAGTAAAAATAAACAGGTATATCAAGAAAAAGAAAGAAAACGTTACTCGGCTCACCAAGATAACCAACCGCTCTCTGTCAAAAACACTTACAAGACTGACTACTTTTTTTCTTTCGTCAGACCACCCTCGTTGATAACCAATCAGAGAAAACCTATTGATTTTGAAAGACTCCTGGAAGAATTTTATTGGTTGAAGGTTCCTATCTAGTTTAGTTGGTGAGACAGCGCCGCCTCGCGGCTGAAAGTCTGATTAAAAACACGTTATAAAAAATAGTATAGGAGCGGACTTTATCACGTGAATTTCACAAACAATTTCTAATACTTTCAACAATATTCACGCTCATAATTACATAATTGCACTTTGGAAATACCCACCCATTACAATACCAAGACTAAATGGGTCTTTTATAATTATTCGCTCAGTAGTGTTTGAGAACGTTCATACGCCATCCTCGCAGACTAGCGGCGACCCGAGGTGGAGCCGCCAGCCAGGTATCGCCAGCCGTTCTCAAATACTATCTCCAAGTGTTAAAAATATTAAAGATAGCCAATTAACTTAGATTCCGTATGGGTATGGTTTCGACAACGGTGAGTTCAAATCACAATACTTTTCGATTTCGCGAAATTGTTTTCAAGTCGCGGAGTGTTCGACCGTGTAAGACCGAAAATGTTTTGACTCCGATTTTCCTGAAAAGCTGTGTAAACTTCTTCAAAATTCAAAACTACTCAGAATTGCACCAAACCAAATTAATGCACTGAAGAATCTTTCATACAGGGAAACTTTTTGACAAGCTTCCTTACAATTTTTCATTTTTCTATGTAAAATACTTGTCGAGGTCACCTTTAAATTACTGCACAAAACAATAGAAAATGTACAAAATGCAGTTGACTTGTTTTGGCAATAACAATCTATATTTCAAAATTAACGAAATCGGCCAATAAGTGAGCACTCCCACAAACCCTTTAAGTGATGTAGTACACTTACAGCAGGTGCATTGTCCTGCATCAAACGGCAATCGTCGGGATACACCGACTGAACAAATGGCAGCAAGCTCTTGTCAGCATGTCTTGATCAACATGGTGGTTAATCCTACCGCGGATGAACAGAATCGCAGAGCAACAGAAATATACCGATACATAAAGTGAATAAGACTCTCCTTGTATAAATGGTAACTATCAGAAATTAAAGTAAGTGTTACTAGTTTGTTAGTGTTAATTGCTGCCCATCGTCTCTTCCCATACCGAACGTTTCAACGATTTTGACGACAATCAGACAAAATTAATATTTTTCTCAAGATGTTTCTGCAAATACTCAGACCAGCACCTTCAGCTGATTGTTTGTTGCCGAACCTGCTCTCACAACATTTTAAATGTCGTCAGTTCAAATAAGTCAAGACAATTTGAAAGACAAACACCTAGTTTAACACAATCAGATTGGCAGTTGGTTGGCTATTCTCATTTCAAACGGAAACCGTGATCTTTCGCAATATTAAACGGATTGTGTCAGTCTGAATGCCCCGCAGAGCCCGGCTATTTGGTTATTTGCCAATAACTCTCACAAAGACTGCAATGTTGGAAAATGTAGTTTCCCAAAAAGTTTGTTTCTTTTCCGTTGTTGTGGAAAACTTGCTGCGGAAACAGTACAAATGTTGCTTAAAAGATGTGTTTACACACAATACACATCATGGGATTTTTTGCTTTTTCTTATGCACCTAAAGAATAAACTAGGCAAATTTTCGAAAAAGGAAAGCTAAATTTTTTAAACAATTCGTAACAAAATCTTCAATATTTAGAAATCATTACAAAATTTTGGCTGAGTTTTACGAAACACTATGTTTAGATAATAAATTCCAGCGAAGGCATTTTTTTTAAATCCCAGGTAATCACGTGGTGTTAGTAATTTCTGTTTAATACATACACGTGATTGAGCCCGCGGCCGCCCAACCCCTAACGCCGTGTCCACATACAACTGGGGCCAGTTTCATAAAAAAACCGTCTCGAGTTCTCGAGTTCTCAAGTTCTCGAGTAGTCTGTTTTCAGCAACTCCAACGTTTTTTCTATTAAAAATTATATGTAAAAGTATCTACGGAAGATTTTATGGTGATTTATTCAGTCAATTATACAAGTCATTGAAGCAGGAAGAAAAAATTTAAGAATTTAGATTTTCAAAAAATTCTCGAGTAGGTCTCAAGTTGGCGAAATTTTCTCTGGTCGAAATCAACCAGAGAACTTGACTCGAGAACTTTTTCAGCGTGACTTTCAATGCGACTTGCGGATCTCGAAAACTTCCAGCGTAGTTTAGCTACTAGACTCGAGAATTCGAGAACATTTTTATGAAACTGGCCCCAGGTATTACCAAGAGTACATAATACGCGAAGCAGACGCACATTGAACCAACTGAGTAGTTGTGTTTTCGAGCTTTAACACATAAAGGTATTACATCTGTCACAACGATGCTTATGCTAGCAAGCGACTACGTCCTGACAGGATTAGCAGACATTATACGAACACGGAGTCGCAGGAATCAGGCGGAGCAGGGTAACATATTAATTCAAAGATTAGTGCGTTTTAGAAATGTACGCATATATATTTTATACATTCGACATGTATATAACTACGTAATGATTAAAGGTATTTTAAATGAATTTCTAAAAAAAGGAGAAAACCATAGCTGGCTGAGATAATTGCGAAACTAGCATGCAAAAGACTATGGTCCTTTTAGTGCACGCCCCCGAATAAACTTTTGAAGCTGAGGTTCGAAATCTAACAATTTTCGCTTAAAGGTTTCAATAGACGAACACGTAACTATGCTTTCAGGTAACGTATTCCAAATATTACATATTCTATGGAAACAGGAATCATCCGTGCGTGACTTTCTGCTACGTTTCAGCTGTACTGTTAGACAGTGATGTCCCCTTGTCCCTGCGTCATGAGCATAAGTAAAGTGATCATCAAGAGAACAATCGAAAGAATTATAGACAATATTATGCATCAGATATAAATCAAAATGAATTGAAATAAATGCAAACCACATCGCTGTAATCTTTCTTTGTATGTTAAATCACTCAGGCCATAAAGCCTTTCAGTAAATACTCTTTGCACATTCTCTATAGAATCAACATCTTTTAAGAGATAAGGTGACCATATCTGGGTAGAATACTCAAGTACTGGTAGAACATAAGTTACAAACAATTTAGTCATTAATTTTACATCACGCCTGTTAAAACTCCGAAAGATTATACCCACACGCTAACTTGCTTTGGATTTTAGGAGACTGATATGCTTGGTACAGCTACTCTTGGTAAAGCTCAGTTCATTTGAGATAGAAATTCCCAGATCGAAGACCAAATCCACCTCACTAATAACTTCTCCATTAAGTTCATAAATCTAACCCCGGTTACGATTGCCCACATGCATGACATTACATTTATTTACAGCAACATTATTTGCCACCGACTCGTCCAATCATCAACGGCATGCAAGTCTGCCTGAAGCAATTCTGCATCAGCAACAGAGTTTACATTTCTAAAAATTTTAGCATCATCGGCAAATAAGCGAACAGTACTATATAATTTTTGCGGAAGGTCATTAATGTAAATTAAAAACAAAATGGGTCCGAAAGCAGACCCTTGGGGCACCCCACTCGTTACCTGTCAATTTTTGCTTACCCTTTGGCAGTTTTTTCTTAATCCTTTGTACCCCTCGGTGGAACAGCTTACATCTTGGCAGGATTGGGGGCCTTGGACCCCCGTTAACCTTCGATTCTAGTCAACGTATGGGTGAAATTGAAATTTGACTAACTTTTGACTAAAATTTGATTGACATCTAACTAAGATCTCACTGAAGTCAGCATGTGACATAAGCCTGCACTTGGTTAGCTAGAGCGCTAGAGTTATTATTGGTGTTTAGAGTTAATCAGATTTTAGACATAACTAACTAACCTGGTGGAACGGGGAATCTGACTAATATAAGATTATTGGATAATAATGTTTCACTTAAACCTTTAGCCAGATTAGGTGCAATCGGCTGTAATACAACACTCATAAAATGTGAAGAATATTACAGCAAACCATCCAGTAGACAAGTGAAGAATGATGTCAGGTCTACACCTTACGAGAACTAAACTACCACCCGATTTCGGATTGCTACCCCTATCGAGACTGTCAAAGGGTTGCAGCCTATTCGACGGAGTTATTACTGCTCTCTCCACGGTAATGGACGTTCCAGTAGCCCAGTACACCGAGGGCAATTGCTATGACAATTGTTTAGTGTCAGCGTTCACCTTCCTTTCAAAAATGCATACGTTCTAAGCAGACATGTGCAGGAGGGGAAATCCTGGGGGGTGAGCCCAAAAAACCGGAAAAATCCGGAATCTGGGGGGTGAGGGAGCTCTCTGGGGGAGGTGAGCTTCAAGTCTGGGGGGGATGAAGCCCCCCAAGCACATGTAGGGTTCTGAGCGAATCGAAAACCGAAATAAGTTGAGCAAACTTTTTCTGTTTTCCAATTGGATGCCGTGTCATTTTCTTGTGGCACTCGCCATATTAGCCTAGTCCGTGAAAACCACGTTTTCGAAGTTCCAACACCTGAAGAAGGATCAAGGAATTAACAAGGGAAAAGAAAAAGGAAGAAAACCAATAACAAGAAGAATCACGATTTTGTCGCATTTTTCCTTACTGTCTCCTGCTCTTTCCAAAGATATAAAACTTGATACCTTCTTTTCTTATAAAGAGTACATAATAG
>JASAND010004409.1:0-10933 GCA_030248195.1 Trissonchulus latispiculum
TTAGTTGCGCCGCAGCTGCGGCACAGCGCCGCAGTGGCGCCGCAAAGTCGGCTCATAGCGAAAAGTGACCATTTTTGTGGTCGTCGCTCAGGTCGAACGTTACGAGTTGGAGCTGATTTCTTTTTATATTCAGAAATTACATATATTGAACTAACTAACGGTCCAGGTTGCGTTTCTCTATCATTTCCCTAGCGACCACAGTGGCCCGTCAAAGATGGCGAAAATTCGAAAAATGAAAAATCGAAATTTCTCGCTATCTATTTAACTTTGAAAGCTCAAATCTTCCATACAATGGTTTTCTGGCACGGAGAATCGATTCCCGCAGTCAGTTTTACCGTCAGACCCACCCATCTTGCTGGGCTGGTTCCACTTTGCCGTCGGGAGGGTCAAGTCGGAAACCGCTTCCTGGAGGTCCATAGTAGGCTCTACCTGGCCTCTCAAAACTTTGTCTATAGGGGTTTTCTGATGCGCCCAGCTCATTCCCGGTGTCCGTTTTGCCGTCTGACCCACCCATCTTGCTGTGCTGGTTCCACTTTGCCGTCTGGAGGGTCCGGTCGGTACCGACTTCCGGGAACACCATATAGGACTGTACATAGCCTCTCAAAACATTGTCTATAGGGGTTTTCTGGTGCGCCCAGGTCATTCCTGGCATCCGTTTTGCCGTCTGACCCACCCATCTTGCTGTGCTGGTTCCACTTTGCCATCTGGAGGGTCAGGTCGGTGGGAGGTCATGGGGTCAAAAATGAAATTTTCCAAAAGTGGTCAAATTTGGTATCAAATGAAAGCCCTCAGCGAGCTGAGCAACTTTTGTCATAGAACTGCATGCTCAAAGTGGCTGTAGAGTGCTGTGGTGGGGTGGGGTGGGGACTTAGGCGCTTTTCGGTCAAAAATGAAATTTTCCAAAAGTGGTCAAATTTGGTACCAAATGAGAGCCGTAAGCGACCTGAGCAACTTTTGTCATAGAACTGCATGCTCAATGTGGCTGTAGAGTGCTGTGGTGGGGTGGGGTGGGGACTTAGGCGATTTTGTTTCAAAAATGAAATTTCTCAAAAGTGGTCAAATTTGGTACCAAATGAAAGCCCTAACCGAGCTGAGCAACTTTTGTCATAGAACTGCATGCTCAAAGTGGCTATAGAGTGCTGCGGTGGGGTGGGGTGGGGACTTAGGCGATTTTGGGTCAAAAATAAAATTTTTCAAAAGTGGTAAAATTTGGTATCAAATGAAAGCTCTACGTGAGCTGAGCAACTTTTGCGGTGTCGAATTTATGCCTTTCTCAACCGGAATTTAAAGGATAGACATAGGCCCAACACACATATTATCCCCTTTTGTGCGGAGCATTTTTGTTACTTGTAATGATTGGATGTTTTTTGGCATTAGCAATGGCTGAAAATGCGATTTTTGGCATACAAATTGAAAAATTTTTGGGGGGAGGTCTATAAAGGGGGGCCGCCCCCAAAATTTGGGGGGAGGGGGCCTCCCCCAACCCAAATCCCGAATCCCATAGGTGTAACTATGGGTGGGTGGGGTCAGTCGTTTTGAGGTGGGTGGAGTCCGGAAAAATCGAATTTGAGGGGGGGGGGGTAAAACATTTTTTGGCCAAAAATTTAGAAAAAATTCACGAATTTGCTAAAAAACGTTATTTCCAACTAAAAATCAACAATATTTCTTCATGTTTGCTCATTTATTCGAATAAACTCGATTTTTCCAAAAAAATTCCAATTTTTACTAATTTTGAGGCAAAATTTTCAAAATTTTGAGGGTGGGGTCTGGCAAATTTGGGTGGGTGGGTGGTGTCTGGGATTTGGTCATTTGGGGGTGGGGTCTGCCTCCAAAATTTGAAGGGTGGGGTCGGCGCTTTTCCATTTGGGGGAGGGGTTCCCCCACCCCCCCCCCCCGGTACACCTACGTGTGGTGTAACTATAGTTTCCCTGAAGTTTGTGTCGGAGGAGGGGGGATATACATAAATCTTGGCCGATCTCCGAAATGTGATGGGGGTACCCTCCCCCAACCCCCCCCCCTCCCCCAGAATTCCGACCTCAGAAATTTCGAAAAATGGCCAAAACATGCAAAATTTTCTGTAATTTAGCCCATTTTTCTTCAAACTTAGGCTTGTTCTTACCGGTTTAGGCGTTTTTGCACCGTTTTAAAGCGATTTCAGGTCAAAATTTTAGAAATATTTTTCAAAAATGACCATTTTTCGACTTTTCGACGAAATTTAGCTAACTTTTTGGGTCCAAGTAGACAGTGCAAAATCCTGCGCAGATTTCATGCGCAAATTGTAGAGCACATCGAGTTTAGTGTATCTGTGGAGTTTTAGCCCCGTCCCGTATCACTTACCGTTAAAAAGTTGCACCCCGAACCGGTTATTGCGGCGATGTTTTTCCGGTTTCTCCTATTTGATGGTTGTATTGTACTACTACTGCTACTATAAATTGGCATGCGGGCATAATTTGACTTGCTCTATCACATAGCAATAGTGGTTTTCCCCTGCGTACACCCAGTAAAAAATTTGACCATGTTTTTCCCCCACATTGGGTCCACTAGAGCGGGGAAAAACATGGTGACCAAATTTTAAGATTTTTGCGTATGCTTCAGGAAAGCGTAACTAATGCTTCTATAGGAAAGAGAATGCTTTAAAACCACTAAAAACCTCAAAATATGCCAACTTTGAGCATTTTTGAAGCTTCTAGCTCGAAAATTTAATTTGCAGCATCAACATGCCAGGTTTCATAAGTTTCTATGGTAAAAATGAAAATTTTGAAAAATCTGAAAAAATGATGGAATATTGCAATTTTGAACACGACTAACTTGTTTCTAGTGATAGTCTGCATATTATGGCCAGTTCCCAGCAGGTTTCATGCCCAAACTCGTTAACAACGGCGGATTTAGCATTTTGACCAAAAAGTCGGTTTTTAAGCTTGCTGTGAGGTTAGAAAGGTGCCTAGGTAGTTTTGCACGCTGAAAACAGCTGAAACAACGCTTTTAAAGCACTCTAAATGGTTAGTTGATAGAAATCCGTGCCATGTTTTTTTCCCCGCACCATGTTTTGCGGGTAAAAAAACATGGACAAATCCTGTTACTGCCAAAGCTGAGTGAGGTATAAGAGAAGTTTGAATATACGATTGGATAGGTATTTGCCCACGGTACATAACGGTATACTCAAAGCGATCCAAATCCAAACGAAGAAAAAGTTGGAGGCTTGCTTCCCTATTTATGTTTTTCTTCCCCCCCCCCCTGACTATATATACTTATTTGTGCCCTAAAATGGTTCTACATGACTTTGACTCTAAATACAAGAAAACCGCATTTTCTACACAATAGAATACTTAAACTGCCGAAAATCAATTTTTTTAAATTTCCAAAATTTGCCTACGTTTATGTGTTAATGATACAAAATTTTTTGATTTTGAAAAAAAAACGCTGACGTAACCTATTCTTATATAGTTATTTTAGTTTCTGTGGATTCTCTATTTGTATATACGTACATACTGTACACGTACAATATCGGTTATGCAACTTCCACGTTTGATATGCCCCATAGGATTGTTACGCCATTATTCTTTGTCCTGCTCTTTTTCCCATTCTGGATTCATGTCAGCTAGACAAGTGAGTGCTATCATCGCTAGTCTTAAAGTAAAGTGTGTGCAAATGACGTATTGGGCTTGACCGCAGGGTATTTTTTTACCGGGGGGCGGGGCGGTGGGGCACCCTGAAATTGACTTGACTGACCTTCCTCCTCCCCGAAAATGCCTTCGTCCCCCGAAATCGCCCTTCCCTGGATTTTTGTTTCCTCATGGTATTTTTGGAGGCCCGAATTCTCGCCAAAAATAGGCAAATTTTCCTGAGATTTTTTCGTAAAACTGGCTATTTTTAGCTTTAATCAGGGTTTTCTTTTTCAAAATCGGACATGTGCAAATCTTGTGTAAATTTAAATTTCAGTGTGTATTTTTGTTTGAAGCTGTGTAAAATCTAAAAGTGCTGTTTTTTAGATATAATACGAAATAAAATAAATTTAAGCTTTATTTTATTGCAACAATGTTATTTTCGGATCATTCAATCAAAAGTTCTGCCAACTGCACTTGTGTAACGTCCGTGGGGGACACGTCCGTGTAACGCAGAAGAACCCACGCGGGGGGGTCTGGGGGGCGGAGTCCCCCAGACGCTGAGGAAATTGAGGAAAGTTTGTAATTTGTAATAAAATTCGCAATGGAAAAGTCTAAAAAGATTATATAATCCATTGAATGCCAAAATTAGGATTGGACAAATTCTAATTTCTGAAAAAACTTCGCCTACTGAAACCATTTCTTTAATTTTCCAACTTTTTGGAATAATTTTTTCACAAACATTCTAGTTACGTACTAAAAGGTTCGAAGCTTTAATTGCTGTAGGGGAATTTTCCATAATGGACAGAAAACACCCATTCTGAGCCCCCCCCCAGAAGTTGAGAAATTTTTTAAAATTATCGGCAAAAACGCATTGAACAGTTGCATTCTTTTAGCTTTCGTTTTGTATATACCTATTGTGCTAGACAGCAACAATTTTTGTGGCTCAGACTGCTTTTTATGATAAAAGATATATATGTACAAGACACTGGCGGATCCAGGATGTCGTGAGGGGGCGGTAAAATGTTTCCAGCTGGGGGTCTGGGGGGCGGAGCCCCCCAGAAGTTGAAGAGATTTTTGTTTTTGCAATAAAATCGGTCTTCGGATCTTTAATTCTTTTCATAAACTCAATTCTTCAAAATTCTGGACATTTTTAGGCAAAAGTGGTAATTTTCTCCGAAAAATCGGATGCATTTCAAGCTTTTTCTTCATAAATGCAATAAATATGTGGTTAAAATGTAGGAAATTCGCGCCGAAGGCGAGAAATTTTGTTTTTTGCCCTTTTTCCTCTTTCTCTCCTTAATTTTTCCTGCCTTCGAATCGCGACGGGGGGGGGGGTGCCCCCCCGCCATCCCTGGATCCGCCCCTGGTTCAAGAAACGATATTGAATCGTATGTACTAGCTATATTACTATACCATCTTACAAACATTTGCACGCTGTACGTGAATAACTTATACGCAACCGGATAAGCAGATGTATTTGCAGAAACAACCTATAATCATGTCGTAGTGCAGAACACCATGGTAAATGATTGGAAAGCGGCGGGGGTCTGGGGGCGGCAGCCCCCAGCTAAAAGCTAGAGCTATTTTAAATATGAAGGGCTTGAAAACTATTTTTTCAGAGCACTTTTTGCAAAAATTTTCGAAAATGTGGCTGTGTATTTTGGTGTGTAAATTAGTTTTTCACTGTGTAAATTTATTTATTTTGTGTAAATACACAGTATTTTACACAAAAAGAAAACCCTGGCTTTAATCCTGGCATTTTTGAGAACGTTTTGCCTTTTTACGTGTAAAATACGTCAAAAACACCAATTTTTAGCTCATTTTTGCAAAATCTCCCCCCCCCCCCTCCCAGAAAGTTCCCCCCCCCACCAGAAAAACCCTAAAAATACCCTGGACCATGTGTGTAAAGTAATGTAAAACGCCTAGCCTGGCGTTGTTGCCTGGCCTTCGTTTTTTCAAACGCTGTTTTTTGAACTTTAAAAGAGGTCTATAGATGTTTTAAGGTGCTGGTTCGGGTATTTACAGCAAACTTTGAAAGACTGTGATTTGTTCAATTTTTGGTGTTCAACGATAATTTCAAAGCTTAGAATGTGCTTGTTATAGGTACAGTATAGCTGTCTCATGTCAACTCTTCGGCTTGAACAACATGAAATTTAAACAACAACTTGCAATAATAACATGAAAACAATTTTTGAACATGGATTTCTCGAAGTGTAGGAAAGCTAACGAAAAGTGACCAGTTCAGGCTTCAAAAGAAACGTCTTTCCAAGGGCTATTTTTTCTGAAATTTTTTAGCGAGTAAAGAATCTCAAGATTTTGAAAAAAAACGTAAATTTTGTCCAATTTTCGTCAAAGTTTTCAAGTTTGGACGCTTATTTCTCTCGAACTGAAAGACAAAACGCAAAACCATGAAAAATAGCCCTTGGCAACTGTCTCGAAAATATATACGTGTGTAAAGCCGTTTTTTAACTGATTGCATGAGTTGAAAGAAATCCGTGTTCAAAACTATCTACATAGTTGAGATTTTCAAAATTTCACATTTTCGCTGCTGTGAGAAGGCTGAGAAGCCGCAGAGAGCTCTCCGTTGGGCATAGCATGTCCTTTAGGACTACAAATATGGACAATACTTAACCGACGGACTAACGCTGTTGAAGCTGTAGAAATCTTGCAATATATATTTGATTTTGCGAAAAATGGCCGGTTTTGGACCTCGAAAATCAATTTTCGCTGCTATCTCTCAAACCTTAACGAATCGAAGAATACTCTCAAGAGTAAAGTTGTAGGTCTTGGTGGGAGGATTCGAATGACTATAAGTTCATCATTGTAGGGTGGCCACACTGCAAGTTATGGCGGATTAAAGCTTTCTCCAAAACTCAAATTTTCAATCCGCGATTTTTCTAAAATGTTTTATAGGCTAATGTAATTGTAGCAAATTTGAACGAATTTCAACGACTATTGAGCTTTTAAAGCCCAAAAATACACGAACCCGAACCAGCACCTTAAAGCTTGTTAAACACATTGTTAAAAACTGATTTTACAGTGCGTACTTATTGAAGAGCACTATATCGGTTTATCTTGGGTAGTGATGGGCACCGGATATTTGTTCATATCCGGATATCCGCCTATTTTGCGTTATCGGATATCCGGTTATCCGCCTATCCCAAACTTAACTTCAAGAAAATTTTTCGATTTTGCAGTTAAATTTCTAATTTTTCTGTCAAATTTTCGGTACGCTGTGAATTTCTATCATAAAGCCAAGCCACAACCTTGGTTTCAAAAATAATTTCAGAGAAATTTTTGAAAAATATTTAAAACTTTTTGAAATTGTCTGAAATTTGCTTGTCTGAAATGGACACGGATATATATCCGGATATCCAGTGCCCATCACTAATATTGGGCGGACTTCATTCATACGCTGTAGTGTAATGTGATATTTACCTTTTTGTGTTTTAGTTTTCCTCTCATGATGACTTGAAACGGGAAATTTCCCAGCTGTCAATACAGATTAATGATATAAAACAGCGTCTCTTGGTAAGTGTATATATATATATATACAAGAATAACAAGTAGGCCCCAAAAGGGGCAGTATTCCTTGGTAGACCGGTTATTATTCAGTAACAATTGAATTGATTCATGGCTCAAAACTGAGGTGTTGTCACCGTTTCCTTTTGGATATTTTTGATTTCCGCTTGGGAGGATCCAGCAGCAATTTAAATAACAGAAGGGGATAGCGGAAGAGGTTCCCGTTTGCTGGGAGTTTGTCAAATAAGGCTGCCTATGATTGCTGAATCAAATTGACTGTTGTCTCCCAAACGGGGACCCTTTTTGTGTATTAATTAAAACTGCCACATTCCCTGTCTAGACCAAAACTACTGTTATCTAATACTGATACTTTTGCTCATTTACTGAATTTGGCAAACACAAAATTTTGCCTGCAATCCTCCTTTTAGTACTTTTACTGTGGTCGTTAGTTTTTTCTTTCTAAACTTTAATGTTGAACGCAAAAAATCTCGTAAAATAGTGTGAGCTGTTAACTGACTGCAAGCAGAACAGGCAATCTACCTACATATTAACCACCTAATCCTAGTGCACCTTGGTGTAGCTTCCAAGCTACAGGGGTGCTCAAAAATGTGCAACCATTTTGGTTGCAGACAGCCAAAGACTGCGCAAAGTCTGTCCATCCAGCTGCTTAAATAGTAGCTGTCAAACCTAATTTGCATATTCTCTCTCAAAAAACTCAGCCCTAAGCTAGCCCTATGTTGAAGATAAGGCTTCTGAATAGAGAAATGAGTCATACTGCAATGGACATACTAAATCTCATTTTATACATTCCTGCTCCAGCAGGAATAAAAATGCTCCGGTGGAGCATGAAAAATGCAATATGGGTGACATTAGGTTGTAAATGGACAGAGGACTAGGTTTTAAAACGTTAATATGGGAAGGCAGGTTGTAAATACCAGGAGGACTAGGTTAAAAGCGCACTAATATGGACCAGCTTCGCTGAACAACCCATATTCGCGAAAACTGTCCAGAGTTTCTATCGGCTGCTGCTTGCTGTTGATATTGACAGTTCTTCAGAAAATTGTACGATTTGTCAGCATGGCCTGCAAGTATATATATGTGTCGTGCTCCATATTATACAACATAATAATACACGTACTACGTACATAATGTCAACTGCTTTTCGCATCAACTTAATACAAGATTCTGCGCTGACACTGCAAAAAAAACACCTTGAACACCTTTCTACCAGAACTGCATTGTTTATTTGGAATAAGCTTTAATATTTCAAAATCGTCCCGCTTGCTTTGAAAGCTGAAGAATGCAGATCTTACTCGTATGTCATGTGGAGTGGAGCATGAGTGACCGCGAATATGGGTTGTTCAGCAAAGCTGGTCCATATTAGTGCGCTTTTAACCTAGTCCTCCTGGTATTTACAACCTGCCTTCCCATATTAACGTTTTAAAACCTAGTCCTCTGTCCACTAGCGTAGATACGGGGCGGGCGGGGCGGGCGGCCGCCCGCCCCCAAAAAATTGCTTTGACCCCCCGAAAATTTGGGCAAATGAAAAAATTTAAGCCCCCGCGGCGCGCGGGCGTTTAATTTGATTAGAAACATGCACAAATTGTACATTAATGCTTCAAAATAGCTCACATTGATGCATTTTTACACCATTAAAAAATTTTGCGCCTTCGGCGCGAATTTTGGCTATTTACATTATCAAAATTATTATTTTTCATTAAGCATGCTAACGAATGTTTGTATATATAACTACTTGCTTTGCAGTTTTGCTGTTAAATATCTGCGTTATTCCCAACATCTCAGCTTCGGCATAATTGGTTGATATAATCAGGATACGCAGTTCTTAATGGGAGCATCCTAATAGTTTGAGTTTTCGGACAAGACAGTAAACGTAGAAAATAGCAAATATATAAAGGTGCGAAATGTTGTTAGACAATTGATAAATCATTGTAAAGAATTAAATGTTTCAATAGCGTTTAATGGCGAACTTTAAAAATTTTCTCAACTTGTGGGGGGTGCGGGCCCCCGAGACCCCCCGTTTGGGACTTGTGTACCTATTATAATTAGACCTCTGCTAGTTTGCTTTACTTTACCTTAGTTTACCTGCTTTGTAGTTCTGTTATTAACTGCATTATTCCAAACATGATCTGCCTTCAACGACGGATAATGGATATGCTTAGAATACCCTGTTCCAAATGGGAGCATCTTAGTCTTAGTTTTCGTACGGAATTGTGGAAGTCAAAAATTTAAATAGGTAGCAAATTAAACTACAAAATTTAGTTTGGGAACTGATAATATACAATGCAAAGAATTCAATGTTTCAGCAGCGTTTTAACGGCAAAATTTAAAAAATTTTCTCAACTTCTGGGGGCTCCGCCCCCAGACCCCCCGCTTTAAATTTGTGCGTGCCGCTTTCGGTTGCAACAGTATTAAGCTTATATATATATATATATATGTACTACAGAACTAGAAAACATATTAACAGGTAAAGTTACAGCATATGTAGCGTGCATACAATTATTGCGCAAAAAATGAAATTCCCCCCACCCCCCCCCCCCCCAGCCTTCGGTCAACACCGCCCCCCCTGAAACATTTTCGGACCCCCGCTACGGCCTCTGGCCAGTTACAACCTACTGTCACCCATATTGCAATTTTCATGCTCCACCGGAGCATTTTTATGCTGGTCCTATTTCATTGTTAAGGTTCTCAGTAAAAAGCAAAAACGTTAAAGCTGTGTGAAAGAAACTTTAAAAATTTCGGCAATCATTAATCGTCAACCGAAAGTACAGAACAAAGATGCTTGAAAAGTTCCAAGTTCTTCCTTTTCTCTCTGTTTTGACAGAAATCCAACATCCAGTACCCATGGCTGCAATAGTTTTAGTTGCTGTCCTGCATATAGCTACCATATAGCACATCTGCTGCAGCGCAACTAAAATGCAAACTTTACTGCCAGTGAAGGAAACTCATAAAACACAATTTGCAATGCTCTTCCGAACTTGTATACTAAATTTCGGACGATTGCAACTTACCTGTAGCTAGTTATAGGCCGTGCTGTACTTCAGCAGCACTCTACTGCAGCGCAACCAGATGCAAACTTTACTGTCGGTGAAGAAAACTCATACGGCACGATTTGCAATGCTCTGCCGCACTTGTGTGCAAAATTTCAGACGATTGCAACTTACCTGTAACTAGTTATAGGCCGTGCTGTACTTCAGCAGCACTCTACTGCAGCGCAACCAGATGCTAACTTTACTGTCGGTGAAGAAAACTCATACGGCACGATTTGCAATGCTCTGCCGCACTTGTGTGCAAAATTTCAGACGATTGCAACTTACCTGTAGCTAGTTACAGGCCGTGCTGTACTTCAGCAGCACTCTACTGCAGAGCAATTAGGAGCAAACTTCACTGCCAAAAAAGGAGACTTGTATGGCAAGATTTCCAATGCTATTATTCTGCACCTGCCTACAGAATTTCAGACGATTGCAAGTTTTCTGTAGTTAGTTATAGGCCGTGCTGTGCTTCTGCAGCACTCCACTGCAGCGCAACCACATAGTAACATCGTAATAAGTATAGGAAACGTATCTATAATAGTTTGTCATGTCCTAAACCATCTGTATGCCGAATTTCAAATACCAGTGACGAATGAATTACTTGTTATCGACTGTGCTGTGTTTGGGGCAGCACATACAGCACGGTGGAAGCTACAGAGTGCACTAACTAACATAGCTACAGTTCCTCCTTACTATAGACATACTCTTCACCAAGTTTCATAGTTTAGCCAGTTTACAGAAATTAAGTCTACAGAC